>JBBMJZ010413103.1:7980296-7996203 GCA_037833815.1 Zingiber zerumbet | reverse complement strand
CGGGTGTTACACCCTCCGCATCTTGGGTCATTAGCCGGAATGTCCGGAGATACCTCACTCCGGTAAGATCATGATTTAAGTGGAGTAAATAAGGGGTCGAGCTAATGACCTTAAACAAGCGCTTCTTGGGAGGCAACCCAAGCTCAATCCTGTTTTCATTTTAGTTTTAGTTTCCTTCAAGTTCCTTTTTAGTTTCTTTATTCATAATAAATCATTCCCTCTACTTAATTTTTCTAGTCTATCTTATTTTTTTTATAGGATTTAATGTTGTGGAGGAGTGAATTTCACATATAGGGGAGTATTTTCAAGCACATGAATGTCAACCATTTGGAGCTCATCCCTTGGTAACTTCTCTAACTTCATATATCTCCTCAATATTATATTTCTAGTTTTCATTAGGACAATAAAAAATTTAAGTCTGGGGGGATATTTGTGTTTAGTTTAGTGTTTATCATATTTCTTAGTTTTTGAATGTTTCTTTTTACCTAATAAAATTTGCTAGTTGCATCATTCATCACATCATGATTGTTTGTTCCTTAATGCAGAATACTAGCATGTTTCATCTAGATATTTATATTGTGTGATTTGGTATGCTAGTATGTCTATTGATCTATGTTTTCCTATCGATAGTAGCATGAAGTGAGCATTGTTATTACTAGAAGAATTTGAATGTTGGCCTCGTTTTAGGATCTCTTCACATTATGTTTGACTTTGATGGTAGATATTTTTAAAAATAGTCATGATTCAAAGAACCAGGCTAGTATGCTTGCTTCTATGGTGACCTCTCAACTACATTTTAGTTATTGGATAAACTCAGATCATGTAAGCTCATTTGGAAAAATCAATCCCGAAAAAAAATAAAAGTTTGTTCAAGTTTGATACTTTGCAAACATTCAAAGAAAAAAAAAGAATAAGGGATAAAAAAAATAGTTATCGTGAATGGAAACTAGTAATTCATCCCTTTGAGACCCAGTTAGGTTACTGGGGAAATGAATGCTATGTTTCTCTTGATACTGAGTATTCCTTTGAGACCTTGTGTAGACGATGCATAGTATGCATTTTTGTGGGGAACGAACCTTGCGTGTGGCAAGTAAGTGCCTATCACTGGTTACTTGCCTATCGTCGGAAGCATAAGGAACACAATTTTATGACGACTTGACTAGACTTAGGGATTGAAACTTGATAAACATAGGTCACTTTTGCACTGAGCACGGAGGACTACTATTTAGGTCATACTCAAACTACTTTTGTATCTTGCTCATTAATGAAATCATTTGATAGGATTAGATTGACTTGCTAGAGATTATGATGCACTATTTAACCACATGAATCTAGATTGTGGGTTTTGCTTGAGGACAAGCAACTATCTTATAAAACACAGGTATGATTATCTTACCATTTTCAACAACTTTAGAGCTCTTATAAAAACTCAACATTATAGTGTAATGAAGTGTTTTCATTGTGATTTTGGGGGTGAATACACTTTAAATCATTTTTTCACATTTACTTGCTTATGATGGTACTATTCATTAAATCTCGTGTACATATACTTCTGAACAAAATGGTGTGGTTGAACGTAAACATAGGCATCTTGTTGAAATAGCCTGTTCATTTTTATTGTCTGCCAGTGTTCCTAGTACTTTATGGGGGAGGCAATCCTTACCGCTGCTCTCGTGATTAATAGAATTCTAACCTCACACAATTCAGGCTTGTCACCTTTTGAAAAATTATATGGGCATGTTCCTTTATATTCCTCTTGCGTGTTTTTGGTTATAATTACTTCGTCCTTTATCCACATGTCGAGTGTAATAAGTTAACCTCTCAGTCCGCTCTTTGTGTCTTTTTGGATTATAGTGTTAGTAAAAGAGGATATCGTTGCTTTGATCCATTTAGTCAAAAATTGTATATCCCTTTTCATGTTATGTTTCTTGAGCATATTCCATTCTTTTCTATTTTAGCTAGTTCACATGATATGAAAAAGTCAGATCTACTTTGCATTAATCCTTTCAATACTAATATTGAGGAAGCTTCACCCACATCTCCTACTAGTAGCTCAAATGAATTTGGTACTTTGGTTCCCGAGATATCCACTCCACATGCTCCGCCTTCTGCCACTACCTAATCATCTCCTAAGGTTGCGGATGATCCTTCTCTTCACCATTATTAATCCTCTCGTGTTCGTAAGTCTACTAAACTACTAGATTTTGCTTACTCTTGTAATTCTCATTCTTTTGCTTCATTTATTGCATCTGTTCATTGTCTTTCAGAGCCTGTATCCTATAGAGAAGTTGTTCCTAATCCACTTTGGCAGAGTTCTATGGCTGATGAACTGACTACTTTACATCATACTCATATATAAGATTTTATACTATTGCCACTAGGAAAACACACTATTGGTTATCGTTAGGTATATAAGATCAAAACTATATATGATGGATCTATCAAACGATATAAAGCTTGTCTTGTTGCTAAAGGTTATTCTCGAGAGTATAGTATGGATTATAAGGAAACATTTGCTCCTGTTGCAAAAATAATGACTATTCATACTCTAATTGTTGTTGCTTCTATTTGTCAATAGAGAATATCTCAGATGGATATCAAGAATGTATTTCTAAATAGTGATCATCATGAAGAAGTTTATATAACATATCCTCCTAGTATTTCACATTAACCTGGTGAAGTTTATAGGCTTTGTAAAGCACTTTATGGTCTTAAACATGCACCTCGTGCTTGGTTTGAGAAGTTCTCTATAGTGATTACTTCGCTTGGTTTTTATCCTAGTAATCATGATTTAGCATTGTTTGTTATATGTACGAGAACAGGGCGTATTCTTTTATTATTATATGACATGATTATTACTAGTGATGATTTTGATAATATTACTTTCTTGAAGTCTGAGTTGGCTTATTATTTTGTTTTGAAAGACTTGAGTATACTACGCTACTTTCTAGGAATTGAGGTTTATTATTCCTTGAAAGGTTATTTTTTATCTTAGTCAAAGTATATATCTAATCTATTTGAGCATACTCGTCTTACTAATAATAGAGTTGTTGATACTCCTATTGAGACTAAAGCTCGATATTCTCCATCTGATGGCTCACCTTTGTCGGATCCTAGTCTATACAGAACTATTATTAGAAGCTTGGTTTATCTCACCGTAACTTATCCAGATATTGCATATGTTATTAATGTGGTTAGTCAATTTATCGCTGCACCAACTACATTTCATTGGGCTGCTATTCTTCATATTTTCAAGTAACTTTGGGCACTCAATTTCAAATCCTTTTATTTCATTCTATTTTATCTCTAGAGCTACGTGTATACTCTGATGCTGATTGGACTAGTGATCCTACGGATCGTAAATCTACCACTAGCTTCTACATTTTTCTTAGTGATTTTCTCATTTCTTGGAAGAGTAAGAAACAAGATGTTATTTCTAGATTTTTCATAGAAGCTAAGTATCGTACCATAACCTCAACTACTTGTGAGATAGTTTGGTTATGTTGGTTGCTTGTAGATATGGGTATATCTCTTTATCAACTTACTCCATTATATTATGATAATCAAAGTACTATTCAAATTGCACATAATTCAGTTTTTTATGAGCAGACAAAATATATTAAAATTGATTGTCACATAATTACTTGTTATCATCTTCAGAATGATATCATCACATTGTCTTTTGTTCTTTTAAATCTACAGATTGTTGATATGTTTACCAAGGCGCATTCCACTTCACACTTTCATTTCTTGTCTGACAAACTCTCAATGCTTCTAACTGTACCATCGTGAGTTTGAGAGGATGTTAGATTATATATATTTATATGTTTATAGCTTTTAAAACAATTTGGTCTTTTTTCCTTTTATATTTAAGGTTTAAGATTTCTTAACTTAACTATATAAGACTTTCCGTATTTCTAAAATCAATTTTATATTTAATAATATGGCTAGTTTTTTTTCTTAATTTCTACAATTACCACCCTACTTGCAATGGACTTTCCTATATTTCCCAATACAAGAACATAGTATTTGTGGCACAAAGCAAACTAAGTGCTAATGTTATTAATATAAAAGTAATCTTCGTAGTGTAAGCTATCAAATCTGCCAAGTTGAAGTCAATTATTTTTTCAAGATCAAGAAACCATCAATCCATGAAGTGATAACACAGATGTCATGGAGATTTGTTTTTTTAAATGCGTATACTTGACCAATTTGTTTAGCTAGACAACTTGCAGTATAAGTAGTATGGGCAGTTCAAACAGCATGAGCAAGAAGTGTGGGCAACATGTTAGTCCGTGCACAAATGGCCAATGCAAGAGTCCAACGATCACTTAGTAGGTAGGCGCATTAAAACTATTTTTGAACTTGACTAGTTAATTGATGCTCGGCTGGCCTTCATCCTAAGAATATTGCAAACCAACAATTCCTTAAAATTATTAATGGAAAAGAAGATTCAAAAAACATACCCCTCTTCAAAATTGACAATCAATATTTAAACTAATCTAATTAGATGATGCTAAATAACAAGTTTTTAGGTATTTAGTTCAAGAAATTAGCAATGCAAGAACAATATCACCTTGCATCCAATAGAAAAACAACATTTATGAAAGAAGAAAATTCATGTGAATTAAGTTCCCTTATTTACACCCATGAATGTCTCCAATCAATCTCTAAATTGCAACAATAAAAAATCTACTCATTCCAAATTGAAGTTGTGGTGGAATCTAAAAATGAAAGCTAGTTTGTTACTGAAATTAAAGCTTGCACCATCTCTTCATATTTCTAAATCAATTTAATCCTGATGGTATGATGTCCAAATTGTTGATTTATGTGAGGTAAATTACATGTGAAACACAGGAATTAAGTTTTAGATTTATTTTTATACTAAAAAGAAAGGAAAAGAATGCAAAGGAGAGACACAATATTGTGTCAACCAAACAATATGCAAATTGCACAAAATAAATATAACCATTTTAGTATAATCAAATATGAGGTGAAAGAATATGGAATTAATCAATCATTTTAAATAATTATTTTAATAAGGTCTTAACCTTTCAGTTATAAGTAATGGAAGGAAAGCAATATACACCAGCAAAGGATGATAGATGTTGTTCGACTCATGAACAAGAGTCAACCAATAATAATAAATCCTTGCAAAAAAATGACTTATTGGGTGTACAACTATCAGTCGACCAATACATAATAATAATATTTGGTTTGATTGCAAAAGTTGCAGCATATGCTAATCATCTATCTTAGATATTCAGTCGACCAATAGAATCTATTCAAAATCAATTATAAATATGTGTTAGGCCAGTTGATTTAAATGTTCTAGGAGTTTTAGATCTTCATCAACTAGTGGTAGAACTTGGAGATTTTGACTCATTAATAGTTGAATTGGCCAAAAAAAAATATTCAGAACAAGTTAATCAAAGCAAAGCATCTTTTCATGATGAAACCATTCTGCAAAATGTACATTCATATGGAAGCCCTTCTCAAAGTCTTGGACTTCAACTTAGTTTCTAGCATGGAACTGTTTGGATGTTAAAGTTCTTTTTTTGAGCTCGATAAGCACCAGTATTAAAGTCTATAGAGGTTAAAATACATTTTTCAAGCTACATAAATGAAACTGGGACAGATTCTGACACATTATTACCCCTAGTGTATGTTTTCTGGACGGTGCTTGTTATATATATAAAAAAAACATTTAATATCTACAACCAAATTATTAACCAAATAAATTTATAATTTATTTATTTATATATCAAATTGATAGGAATGAAATCAATTTGATGTTGGATAGAAATTCCGTTTATAATAAATTATTTAACCAAATTAATAAATTTAATAATAATAATAATATGATGATGATAATATATAAATAAATAAATTTATTTATACATTTTCAGAGTAGTTTTTATTAATAAAAAATTTAGGTTAATGGGATAATTCTGTTAGGATTTAATAAGCCTATGTATTTATAGGTAAGAGTTTGTAAAACCATTAACCAAGCTTTAATTAAAAACATATAGTTCCTAATAAACGCACCCTCACCGTGGCCTCACTGATGCGTCCACACTATCGCTCCTCCCCTATGTGCCACTGTCTCAGGAGCGGCACACTATCGCTCCTCCCCTATGTGCCACTGTCTCGGGAGCGGCGCCACGAGCAGTCTTATGATTTAATCGATTACAGTAGCGTGTGGATTCATAATTATGCCTCTGCAGTCTTGTTTAATTCTAGCAAGGGCGTTTAGTTCTTTTGGATCAGCAAATCTAACTCCCTTTTTGGACCCACATATCTATATTGTCATAAAGGATTGAACAGCTGATATCAAAGTGATGAAGTTATCAACAATAAAAAGGGTTAGATCAAGAGGAAGAAATGAAATGCAAATCTGATTCCCATTCAATTATTGCACTTAAGTTTTGTAAGTCTTCAATTACATCTAATTAATTGTTTGTCTTATACTAAAATATACTAGATTTATGAGTTATATATAAATAATTATTTGTAATTCACTTGATTTTCATAGTTATATACAAATAATTATCTAGTTTATAAATTGTTTGTGCAGTTGACACCAATAATTAAATCTAAGTTTTGATAAATGATAAATAGATTAAAAATAGGTGTGGTGCGATCTTTCTACCAAGTATGCAGTACTTGACGGGTTTGACACCATATTGAAATTTAGCTAGGTCTAGAGGACCTGATAGCTAGTGTAGAAGTTCAGATAGGTCAAGAAGTGACCTGATATATGATGGGAAGTCTGAATGAGTTTGCGGGACCTAACAAATGGCTAAAATCTAGTTGGGTCGGTGGACCTGACAACTAGCGGGAAGTCCTGGTTGACTGAAAGGGAGTCGAGCGATTCTGCGTGGTAAGGTAAGTCACTAGAGAAAAGTTCTCCATTAAGGACAATTCCTAATTAGGGACTTTAGGCTCAGGTCCAGTTTAGGTACATTTTAGAAACCTAGATTGAGACATTTACTAGATCCTAGTCTTAGAAAGACATGATCTAACTCATAAATATATATATAAATTATTCATGCATATATTTTTCTAACTCTGTGTTGTAGAGATAAATATAGATCTTCGAATTCTGCATGCGTGACAATTGACAGAGCCTAAATCCGAGTTCGGAGTCAAAAGATATGAGTTTTAGAAGATTGTTACATTAAATCAGCTAAGGGGAGGTGGCCCTGGCCTGCGGAGAGGCGCCTCAGAGTGTTGGAGGCGTCTCAGAGCTCAATGAGGGCGCCCTCGAGTAGATAAGGTAGAAGGCTTCGTCAAGGATATGAAGTCACTTCTTCGGGGATGAGTTTTGGGGTTGAAGGCGCCTCCAATACCTTATAAAAGGGATATTTGGCCAGGAGAAGAGATATAACTTCCATATGAGTTACTGCAACTTTTCTGCTGCTTTGACCATGCTTTGCTACTACGCTACTATTTTGTGACATCTGACTGTACTGGTAAACAGACACCAACACACGAGCCCAATCAAATTCAATTCTTCTAAGTGTTGGTAATGATTTTAGTGTAGGGTATTACACTTTCCTCATATTTGTATTCAGATGACTCTTCTGATGGTTCCAAAAGAGAATTTAGTGGATTGCCCATTGATACAGTCCGAAGGATCGTAGGTCTTGAAGTAGGAGTCGCCGAAAGCTCCGAACCAAGTAACCTACTGAGCCTTATGATTTTTATTTTATTTAGTTTTTCTACTGCACTTTTTATTAAGTTGAAAAGGGCTCTATTTTTAAAATACACATGATTCACCCCCCCTTCTCATGTGCACTTCGATCCTACAAGTGGTATCAAGTCAAGAAACTCAAGGACACATTGGAATGATTTACTTTGTGTTCCAAGAATCTTAATCTGATTCTTGAAAAATAAAGGTCATATACAATCGATCTGAACTCAAATATAAGGTCAAACAATGATTTAGATCTTACCTACCTTTAGTTAATCGAACCAATAGAAAGCTGGTCCAAGCTGTTGGGATATGCCTGATAGAGTGTGTGCTAAAACACATTTCGTAAACATCCACAGTGGAAAATAAAATAATAGTAATTCCTAATTATTACATCACATAAACCACACGCATACAAGGATACAACATGCCAAATATAATCTCACAATTAAATTTTAACAGAAAGTAAATTTATGCTAGGTGTACTTTATGGATAACCTATAACGAGAAGGGCATAAACCGTAGTGATGTTGTCGAACCTCGCCTCTATTCGTATCATACTGAGCCCCTCAAGATAACTCCTTGAGTACAAGCCTTTCCTTTAGAAGTTACTAGCCAAGAGCAAAGAAGAGGGATCAAAAGGAAGAAGAAGAAACACACAAGGAAAAGATTTCTTCCTTGTGGTGGTCACGACAACAAGAGGGAGCCCCTCTTGTTGGCGGCGAGAGAGAGAGAGGAGGGAGAGGGGAGAAGAGTGTTGGTGCAAGAAGTATCCGATAATCGAACATAAGTTTTGATAATGGAAAAAGATTCAAACTTAAGGTAATTTGTCATTTAACGTGCTTGAATGAGTTTGTAGGAAAGTCCTATGTGTACATAGGCAAAAGTCCTAACTGCGGTTAGGCAGGTTAAAAACCTTAGGGGTTGGTAACTCTAGGTCCTAGGGGATGGTAACCCTAAGTCCTAGGGGGTGGTAACCCTAGGCAGAAAGTCTTGGCGGGTCGAGAGCTTCGGGTAAAATCCTAGGGGTGGTAACCCTTGGTTGAAATCTTAGTTCGCGAACCGGGTGGAAGACTGGACGGGTCATGGAGCGAACGCCCAACATGAAGATCAAAAGCTTCAGATACTGAGCAAAAGTCCAGTTGGTCTGAAGGATCAACTGGCAATAGGTAAACTCTCCTAAGTGGAGTATGTGAGAACTCGTTCCCCGTTGAAGGAACAGTAGGCGTTGGTTCGACCTAGGTTTTCCGGATGGAAATCTGAAGTCAGAACCGGAAAGTTAGAGGTTGTCAAATCTTATATTAAATATATTATTTTTGCCTAGACTAACTTTATTTTGCAGAAAATAAAGGTGTTGGAGAAAGCTGGTCCGGGCGCCCAGAATCCAAAAGTTATCGGGAAGCTGACGTGCCACGTGCGGAGTGGCCGAGCCACGTGGTCCAGACACCTGGAGGGGTCCGGGTGCCTGGAATAACCTATATAAGGAGCCTCGACTAAAAGCCTTAGCACAACACAACAAACGCCTTCCGCTTCTTCGAGCTGCTCAGAAATCTCTTCCACGACGCACGACAGCTTCGACGATGACTCTTCTAGAAGATTTCTTCATATAGAGCTGTCAGTGTTGTTTTCATTTAAAAGTTCATTGTACTACAATTATAATCCTTCTGTACTATTTTGAATTGATTAGTGATTGCCCATCAAAAGTACTCTTACATGCAGGCCTTGGAGTAGGAGACGCCACAGGCTCCGAACCAAATAAAAAACTTGGTGTTTGAGTTGTGTTTTATTTTTCCCTGTGCATTTTACTTTGAGTTTTCATAAACAAATGAAATAGCCATGAGCACTATTCACCCCCACTCCCCTCTAGCGTTTTCGATCCAACAATTGGTATCAAAGTGGGGTCGCTTCAAATTGGTGAAACCACCATTCAAGTAGTTTTTTAGTGATATTTTTTTAATTTTTTTCAGAGTCGATTGAAATTGGTATAATTGCCGCCTTTCGATCTGTTTTAATCACAATCGAAATCTTTGCTTGAAGCAAGTGTAACACCACTCGAGTTCACATATTTATTTTTTTTATCCCGCACTACTAATCCAAGACCAAGTCTTGGAACAAAGTTTCTTATCTTTTTATGTGCGAGGTTTTCTCTAAAATGGCCCATCGAGAAGGCTATAGCACAGCCCTATTGCCGCTCTTCTCCGGTGAAGATTTCGGCTACTAGAAGGATCGAATGGAGTCTTACCTTCAGACCTAGTTTGAGATGTGGATGATCATCAAAATCGACATCACACTCCCACTCGACGGCACGGGAAAACCAGTTTCATGCAAGAACTGGGGCGCAAGTATAATAAAGAAGGTTGAGGCCAACGCCAAACCGACATGTACCCTTCAATGTGGCCTAACAAAGGAGGAGCAGAACTGAGTCAGCCTGTTCTCAAGTGCGAAAGAGCTGTGGTAAAAATTGATCGAGTTGCATGAGGGTGTTGACGTTCTGCAAGTGAACGGAAATGTCGTAAGTAATAAAGAAAGATATCGTATCCATAGGGACTGGTATAAACACTAAAGGTGTCTCAACGCAAATTAGCTAAACAATCAATCAATTGATTTACAAAAGCTAAGTGCAAGTATAGAAAACAAAGAATAGAAATAAAAGAATAAGAATCAAGAATAAGGGTTGTGATAAGAGATGTTCTTGGAATTTTGGTTTTTTTGCAATGTTCTTCAACGTAAATGATCTACCAAATCTTATTCCTTAATTGTCTGTCATTTGTAGAATGTTGCCGGTTCTCTCTTGCAATAGACAACCAGCCTTGGACTGAAATCAATACCTAAATGTGATCAATTAGGAATGGTTCTTATTTTGTCCCTACACGGGTTTACCTGTCACGTACGTCCCTCAGATAATCAACATAAGAATTCATTGCTTCTCAACCTCAATAAGATACAAAAGATTAATGCACACAGTCTATCCTACCCTCTTGAATAACCTTATTTCACCCTCAAGATTATCCCTCAATCGTCCTTACACAGGCTTGTTCCTGTCATGAACGTCCCTGGGAAAATTGAATGAGGAATTACCTCTACAAGATCCACAAGATATTCAAACATTCAATCAAGAATGGTAATTAAACCCTAATTATGACAATCCATACAAGAAAGAATAGATACAAACAAGGCAAAATCATAGAAATAGAAAATTGGCAAATTCACAAGAGTTCTACATAAAATCTTCATTACAAATACTCTCTCCATCCTAGAATAAAGAGATCTAATCCATAGAAAGAGGGAAAAAACCCAAAGATAAGAGAAATACAAGCATCTTGATCCCAAATCCAAGAATAGAAGGGAAGCAAAGCCTATCTACGATGAAGAACAGTCTTCGGATCCAATCCTCGATCCTTCGGAGTTAATTCGGTGAAGATCCGCCCTTGAATCGCCAGAAAACCCCTCTAAGAAGGTGGAGGAACACCCCAAATCTTGATTCTCCCTAAAAGGGAGAAGATCCCTTTCAAATCATGAAGAAAGCTTTATATAGAGGAGGGGTTTGGGCGCCACACGACCCTGAGACACGACCGTGTGAAACTCACACGGCCTGGCTCACTCCGTTCTCTGCCTGCCTCACACGGCTGTGTGTGAGGCACGGTCATGGCTTGCTCTGCCACTACTCCCCTTGTACGGCCGTGTAGTTCTACACAGCCAGCACTGCCTCCGGCTCAGGAGTTCCTGCACGGTCGTGTGGGACACACGGCTAAGGCATTCTTGGCCTTTGGAAATATTGCACAGTCGTGTAGGTCTACACGGCCGTGTACTGCTTCAGCTCTAGAGGACTTGCAAGGCCATGTGGTGTACACGGCCTGGCTCTGTTGGCTTCAAAACTTGGCACAGCCATGTGAAGCTCACACGACCATGGCCACTCCTTTTCCTGTTACAGCCACACGGGTGGTGATCCCCATACGGTCTGGACAACTCCCCATGGTAGGGTCGTGTGGCACATAAGGATGGTGCCTTCCCCCTTTGGTTTGCTTATAGATCTATCCACGAACATAAATCCTTCAGCAAATATGACTCCTGTGTATAGAAAATGCACAAAAGTAGATATCCGAATAAAAAGAGTAAGTATGCTAAAAGCAAAGCTGGAAGTATGAAAATACATAGATAAAGCATGCTCAAACATGTGAATGTGCGTCAAAATATGCTAAACAAGTGTATACAATCTACGCACATCACACCCCCAGATTTAGACCTTTGCTTGTCCTCAAGCAAAATGCTGCAATCTAAATTCATATGTTCTACAACGCACTCATATCCCTAATGCATTTTCCTAGTTCTATCAAAAAGTTTCATTAACAAGCATGATCATGGAAACAAGTTAAGTATGGCTTAAGCATAAGTCTCTTGTGCATAGTACAATATGTACTCAAAACCCTTCAAGTTTCAATCTATGTCCTAGTCAAGTCGTCATCTTAATGAGTTCCTAATGTTTCCGGTGATAGGCACGTAACCGGTGACAGACACGTAACTGGTGACAGACACTTACATGACACATACTTGGTTCATATTTCTCAATCAACCCAAGGCCTCAAAGGCGTGCTCAATCTCAAGAGAAGCTAAGCAGTCATTTCCCCAGTAACCTAACTTGGTCTCAAAGTGGTGACTTGCTTGATTCCACTCACGACAACTATTTTTTATATCCCTTATTCATTTTTTTCACTTTTTACTTTTTTTTCATAAGCATTTGCATTGTGTAAACCTTATTCACAAATGTACTTTTAGCACAAATATTGGGATTTTTTGATTTTTCCAAATGAGCTTACATGATTTGAGCCTTATCCAATAACCAAAATGAAGTTTGAGAAATCACCATGGAAACCAAGTACTAAACAAATAAGATGAATCATGACTATTTCAATGATATCAACTATTCAAGCATCAAGTATAGGTGAAGTGAAGATAAAATCCTTAAGGTCAAGCCAAGACTAAAACTCATCTCCATATGATACTTAGCTTATTTCATGTTACTCAAGATAGAGAAAATAAGTTCATTAAGCATACTACTAGCATCATTTAAATATCATAAATCTAGATAATGAACGTGCTAACATTTTCACTTAAAGACAAGAAAGAATATAAGTGAAGTTTGATGTTCTCAAGATGTATGCCATAAATTTTTTCAAAAGACAATCAAGTGACTGTCAAAATCAAGCAATCAAAGCAAGAACAAATGAAAAACAAAACTAAACATGTATAAAAAAGAAAAATCAGGTTATTGATACCCCCTAGACTTAAACCTTTGATCGTCTTGATGAAATCAATATGGTGGAGGAGTTGGAGGTGGATGAGGAAAAGGAGGCCTATGACGTGGCTGGCCAACAGGAAAACTAGGAATACCTGGAGTTTCGCTCAGGATTATATGATACTCAAACAAAACATCAACTTGTTGGCTAGTGACACTCATGCTCTGCATAAAATCTCTTATTTTAGCCTGATCAGTATCATAATCCTGCACAAATTCGGGCACTTGACCTTAAAAATTCCTCGTGAATTAAAAGTGTTCTTGTACTTCTCTAAACTGATTATCTGATAGAGAGAATCAACTTTCAAACATTGTTCGTTGGGCATTATGCTTCTCATGAAGTGAGTCTAGAGAAGCATGGAGATCTGACAAATCAAATCTGGAGGAACTCGTACCATAGGTAAAAGAATGCCTAGCAGGATCCAGATATCCGAAAGGCTGCGGGTGTCCAGATGATGAGGGCTCAAATTATGGCTCTGTGTCTCCGGATATAGAAGGAACATTTTCGGGGTTTGAATCAGTGATTACCCAATTAGCAGGGTTGCGAATTGAAGTTCACCCGGGATAAGGAAGAGGTAGAGGAAAACCATTCCTCATAGGAAATGCAAAACCATTCTCATCCCTAACAATCATCTTCATGGAAAGACATGCATCCATGTCGATTATATCTATGCTATGAATAACTTCCAACCCATCTAAATCAAGTTCCAAGTTAATGGCTACTTGAGTAATCAAACCACCAAGTACTATTGATCCCGAAGATGCTCTCGCGGCTCTCACTAAGGTTTGCAAAAAATGAAAATTGGAATCAAAATCAACCTTATATAACATAGCCCATAGAACATAAAGTTCTACTTTCTTAACAACTCCATCACTTTCACCCCTACCAAAAATGGTTTTACTCATAACTCGATGTAAATATCTAAATATGGGGTTTTGCATGTGAGAAGCCTTAGCTCTAGAGGGCTCATAAGGTTGATCCAATCCAATGATCGAATTCCAAAAATGATTCCAATTAAATATAGAATCAAACCTACGAGAGCTACCGGAAGACAATCCAAAATAAGTGTTAAATTCACTAAATGTCCATTGAAACTCTTGATTCATTAGTCTAAAAGATATCTTGCCAACATAATCATCCTCATTGGCAAAGTGGACATCTAATGAACTAAGAAACTCCAAAACAAGGCGAGGATATGTAGGTTGATGTGAGTATAATATATCGCTCCAATCTAGGAACCCAATCATCCAATCTATATCATCCCTAATTCCAAGCATATCTAAAATGGTTGGGTCTATATCTAGTACACACGATTTTTCTATTGACAAGAATTGCAAATCTAGTTATTTGATCATCATTTCTAAACACGATATTGAATTCGTTGTCATTACCTTCGTCGCGTGAGGTCCTCTTTCCTTTGCCTTTCACCAGTTGCTTCCCCTTGTCCTTAGTTGGCTCCTTCCCCTTGTTTCCACTTGATCCACCGCTTCCCTTGCGAAGTTTCTTCAAAAGATTGGACATTTTATCAAATTTGAGTGGGGGAAGGGTACTGTTTGTGGTTGGAGAAGTTAGATCTTGAAGAAATAGATCTTGAAAAACAAGATCTTAGGGTTAGGAAAAGAGAAGAATCTAGATCTAGATGAAGTTTGTGGAAAAGAAAGAGTTTTAGACCTAGATCTAAGAAGATTTGGACGAAAGGTTGAAGAAAAGAGGAGTTTTCGAGAGAAGAGGGTGTTGAGATAAGAGGGGTGTATAGGGAACACGACCTAAACAATTTTCTCCACATGGGTCGTGTAGATCTACACGGCCCCTCCCTTCTCCCTCTCGGGTTGGCTCACATGGCTGCGCCAATTGGCACGGCTGTAACCTTCTTCTCCTCGGCTAACTTTGCATGGTTGTGTCTGGGACATGGCCTCACCAGTCTCCTTCTCTGGAATCAGCACACGACCGTGTTGGATGACACGGCCAGTGCATGCTTCTGTATTGGTTTCTTCACACGGCCGTGTGTTTGACACGACCAAGAAGCTCTCCTCCTCTGGATTCTTCACACGGCCGTGTCTGAGACAAGGCCATGCACCTTTTCTTCTCTGGAGACATTACACGGTCGTGTCTGTAGACACGGCCAAGCATCCTCCTTCTCTGCAACATCTTTTTGGTCGTGTATAGCACACGACCATGCTCAGTTTTGCTCCAAAAGAGAGTTCTTCTCCTTCCTTGCTTCTCTAACACTTCCAT
The DNA here is from genome assembly GCA_037833815.1 of Zingiber zerumbet. Taxonomy (NCBI): domain Eukaryota; kingdom Viridiplantae; phylum Streptophyta; class Magnoliopsida; order Zingiberales; family Zingiberaceae; genus Zingiber; species Zingiber zerumbet. The sequence goes on along the minus strand of JBBMJZ010413103.1, from coordinate 7,980,978 downwards.
GCCCATTAAGAAGTCATGGCCAGCTCATAGAAGTAAAATTCAACCTGAAAATAAAATAAAAACAAAGTGAAAACAAAGTAGAAATAGAAACACAAAATGCAACTAACTAAAAGAACCCTTGGGTTGTCTCTCAAGAAGCGCTTGTTTAAGGTCTTTAGCTCGACCAATCTAATCACTCTTCTCTTTTCCTCGCCCTTGGAGGGCAGACATATTTTTCATTTTTGTTGGGAGGCCTTCTCCCAACATCTTCCACCACATTATTCTCTTCATTTGGTGGCCTCCCATGAGGATGGAAATTCCATTCCTCAAGTTTGTAAATGCTTGCCCTACTACAAGCATTTAAAAGAGAAGAGACATAGTTAGAGGCATTAGAAAAATCATATTCCAATCGTTCCTTACCAATTACCAAAGAAAGTTTATGATTTTTAACATCAATAATAGCTTCAGCTGTAGCAAGGAATGGTCTTCCCAATATGATAGGAATTTTTGGATCCTCCTCCATGTCTAGCACAACAAAATCTATGGAAATTATACTCCCACATACTTCTACTGGCACATCTTCTACAATACCCATAGGGTACCTGCAGGAATGATCAACGAGTTGTAGTGCCATAGTAGTAAGTTTAAAGTTTTTGAGACCTAATTTATTACAAATAGAATAAGGAATGAGGCTAACACTTGC
>JBBMJZ010413103.1:7942077-7959682 GCA_037833815.1 Zingiber zerumbet | reverse complement strand
GACCGTACCATGCTTTGTCCCTGGCTAGCTTGTATGGTCATGTAGATCCACATGGCCTAGCCAGTCTTTGTCTTTGGAAGTGTCACACGGCTGTGTGGCACACACGGCCATGTCATGCTTTGGCTCTGGAAAGATTGCACGACCATGTAACTCTACACAGCTGTGTTCTAGTTGGCTTCAAAAGTGACACGGCCGTGTGACTCTCACACGGCCATGCCATTCTCCTTCTTTGCTAAAGCTATACGACCCTGTTAGCTCCACACGGCCAAGGCCATTTTCCTTTGGCATGGTCATGTGGCTCTCATAGTTGGTGTCATCTTCCTTCGTTTGATCGTAGAATTGGCCAAATTTGACTCCTATAAATAGAAAAACACACAAGAGAAGATCTCTAAACAAAGAAAAATAAATATGCTAAAAGAAAACAAGGAGTATGAAAATGCATAGATAAAGCATGCGTAAAATATAGTAATGTGCATCAAAATATGCTAAACAAATGTATAAAATCAACGCACATCATGTTGTTCTAAACTACTGAGCCCAAAGCTCTATTTATAGACTGCTGGTTGAGTATGACCATCTGTTGATGTAGCAGCTTCGTGTACCTAGATGGGATATGGGCGCCTGGACGTCAATAAAAGTTTATCCACGTCGACAATAGTTCGCAAAGGATAAGCTTATCCTAGTTCGGGCGCCCGAATCGGTCTAGGTGCCCGGACGTGGTTGGCGTGCCCTCGATCAGCATTGCTCCTCCATGGGCTAACAGTCAGCATTATGTTGACTATCTGATTTCTCCTCTGTTCCTACACCGTTCGCTTAGGTGATTTCGGCCATCCGGAATTGGGCTCACCCGAACCCATCTTCAGCCTTCTCCTCGAGCAATCTTCCACTCTGGCTTCTCATTCCTATGAAAGGTTGTGCATTTCCTTCTCATTCGCCAACATACTCTTCTGCAATACCTCATCTCTCGGACACATTGAGCCCGTCAACTCTCTCTCATGTCATTCTTCTCGCTAACTGTGTCTTTCGCTCGACTTTTTGTGCTCCTAAGTTCCTGCGCACTTAGACACAGCATCAAACATACACAGGACCTAACTTGACTTTGTTGATCACATTAAAATCACGATGGAGTACTTACAGTCTCTCCCTTTTTAATATGAATTAACCCAAGTTAAGTTAGGGTAAAATAAAACATTAAAGTTAATGAATATGCAAATTAAAGCATTAATGTAGGCAAATTCAAATGTAGCTAGACTTAATTTATAATTCTCCCCATTTGATCACATTAAAAATATGGGTAAAAAAAATACTAAGGGTTACACAATTAGTGACTTAACTTAGGAAAAATTTTGGAAAGTAATTTTTGAAAACTGAGTTTTCATGATTTAAAAATTAGATTTTAAGGAAATAATTTTAAAATTATTGTTAATCTTCAAAAAATTCTAAAAAAGTATTGCAACAGTTAAACATACTTATCCAAATTAATGATAAAATTTTCATAAAAAACAGCATTAGTTAGAGCAATAATTAATTATTCTATATAGAGAGGTATATTTACAAAAAAAAAATGTTTAAACATAAATTTAAAGCTTGAAAAATCTTACAAAATTTTTTGAATATGTAAAATAGTAAGTATTTCTGCAAAAAAATAAAGTTGCAAAATTTTATTATTCGAGAATTTTTAATATTTAAAATTATTATTTAGATCAAGATTTTCGTAGAAAATTAAATAACGGTCAAAAAATTTCAACAAAATTTACTTTGACAGAAAACATGATGTTTTATCACAAAAAATTAAAATTTTCAAAAATAACTCAGCTAAATAATTTTAAATTTAAGGATATTATTTTTTGTTGAAAATTTCATAAAAAATAATATATCGGTAATTTTTTTTTTTGAAAATTTTCTTATTGATCAATAATAAAATTATTTTTCTTGAAAAAATTATGATATAATTAATTTCAAATAGAAAGATTATGAAATAATTTATGAAAAGAATTAACACAATTAAACATGAAAAATATTATTAAAGCAAATTAAAATTAAGGCATGCATAAGGATTTTAATCTATGCATAATTTTGGAACCCAATATAGGTTTATTCCTACTGAATTAATCAAAAAATTTCTTAAAATATACTTTTTACTATTTTTTTGATTTAACCCTTGTGGAATATATTATAAAAATTTAATCTTTGATCATTTCTAAAATTTGACGTAGCAAGATTTGAACATGCAGAATTTTTTAAATTTTCTATTTGTTCTTTCAAATTAGCATTTTCAAAATTTAATTTATCAAAATATTAAACATGATTTTGCTTAGATTATTTTTATTTCTAAATTCTCCTTTTCCAATTTTTCATTTTTGATTTTCAATTTACACATTGACTTAGACATGGATTTTATACCAAAATACAATTGATCAGGAGGTAAGAGAAATACCTCACTTACCGCGTCGGATATGAAGCTAGATTCTCCCCCTGCATCATTGCATTCATCTGATATTGCTCCCCCTTTATCGATGCTAGCTTCTGAGTTCCTTGGTTAATTATGACTGACCATCAGTGCTAGTCTATCATATGCTTTTAGTTCGGGCTCAGATGATGAACTTTCATCACAAGCTGCCTTGAGATTTTTGTACTTGTTTCACTTTGACCCATTTTCTTTCTCCTTCTTGTGCTCTAGACAGTCTTCCTTTATATGTCCTTTTTGACAATGGTAGCATCATACCTTTCTCTTGTTTCTTGGATTTTTTTTTTGTCTGCATTTCTTTAAATTTGTTATACTTAAAAAACTTTTTAAATTTTCTTACCATATAAGCTTCCTGGTTTATATCAATATCATAGTTTGACTCGGATTCGTCCTTCTTGGTAGCTCTTATGGTCAGGTTCTGGCTTGACTCTTTACTTGTCCTTGCACATCTGGATTCATGCAATTTTAAAGTTGAAAAGAGTTCTTCTAAGATATTTACCTCTATGTCCTTAGAGATGTAGTAGGCATCTATGATCAAAGTCCATTATGGGGTTCTGGGAAAGGCATTGAGCGCGTAGTAGACTGAGTCCTGGCTGGTTATTGTTTTGCCAAGGTTGACCAATCCGGTGACTAGCTCCTTGATCTTCGTGTGTAGTTAGGCTACCATCTCACCTTTTTCCAAACGGATGTTTGTTAGTTGATTCCGAAGAAGGTCTCGCCGTACGTGCTTTGCTTCGGATGTGCCTTCATGGAGTTCTAGGAATTTTTCCCAGAGTTCTTTGGCAGAGGAGTAGCTTCCAATGTAGTTGACTTCTTGAGGCAGTAATGCACTTAACAAATGATATTCCGCTCTGCTGTTGGCTATAAAGTCACTTTGCTCCTTCTTCATCCAAAGGTACGCTTCTTTCTCTTCACCTTGCTTATCCTTAGGAATTACAAAACTAAACTTTATTATTAAAAGAATTTCAAAATCAATTCATAGGAATACATCCATTCAGCATTTCCAGTGCGTGAACTTCCCCTCGAACTTTGGTGAGTTGAGGCTTGGTCTGACCATTGATTTCTTTACTTTGGTCAACGGTTAGTCCTTCTGAAACGTTCTTACTCTGATACCAATTATAAGTCCCCGGACAGTCAACAAGAGAGTGGTGATTTGCCTGAAATTATAAGAATAACCTTTCTTGAACTTTGGGCTAAGTTAGGCAAACACTTGATAAGAAACAGGAAGTAAATGTATAAAATACAAAAAGAGGCAAGAATGTTTACTTGGTTTACAATAAGAAGATTGCTAATTCAAGATAAATGTAGCTCACTAAAATTTCCTTCTCCCAAAGGCAGAGTAACCTCTAACAACGTTGAAAACACAGAAAAGTAAAGAACAAAACTAGAAATTGAAATATAGAATTTGTTTGCAAGTGTTGTTCTGAACTACTGAGATCAGGACTCTATTTATAGTCTGCTGGTCGAGTCTAATCATTTCTTGACATTGCAGCTCTGGGTGCCTAGATCGAATTCAGTTGCCTGGACGTGGATAAAACTTTATCTACGCCGATAATAGTTCACAAAGGATAAGCTTATCCTAGTCCAGGCGCCTGGACGTGGCTAATGTTCCCTCGATCAACATCTCATCGAGGAGGCACCCTAGGCTTCCCCAGGTGGTTCAAGCGTCCAAACTTGTGTTGACTGCCTGATTTCTCCTCCGTTCTAGCTCTATTCTCTTGGGTGATTTCAGCCATCTAGAATGGGCTCACCCGAACCCATCTTCTGGCCTTCTCCTCGAGCAATCTTTTACTCTAGCTTATTGTTCCTCGAAAATGCCACGCGCTTTCTTCTCATTCATCAGTGTACTCTTTTGTAGCACATCGTCCCTTGGATGCACTAAGGCCATCGACTCTCTCCCATTCTATCCTTCTCGCTAGCTGCATCTTTCGCTCAACTTGTTGTTCTCCTAAGTTTCTACATACTTAGACACAAGGCATCAAACATACATAGGATCTAACTCAACTTGGTTGATCATATCAAAATTATGACGGGGTACTTATAGCTACTGTTTGAGCGGCATCTGTTTATAAGATAGGCTAGAAATATCCAACCAATAAGATTTTCTGAGCTAGTGAACGACTACCTAGATGATTGTCGCAAGAACCTTGGTGTACATCTTGCAGGATTGAACATCTTTCTCTTCGACACATTTGAGCAATGGCCTTGAAAATGCTCTCTAGTACAAGTGATCTCCAATAAGTGTGAACAACTCAACTTTCTTTTTTATCAACTGAGCCTACCCCTGATCGCCTGATGGGTTGCTCGATCGAAGGAACTCAATCAAAGGCATCCTCTAATCACTTGGTACTTCTATTTTGGCCGATCTCTCAATATGGGCTACCAACATCACCTGCTCAATCGGCTTGTCCATTACTACTAGACTTAAGGAACTTGCTAGTTTGGCCAACTCATCTGCACATTGGTTGCCCGTCCGAGGGATCTTTTGCACAATTACTTCATGGAATCTTACATTTAACTTTTCAAAAGTCTCGACATATGATTTCAGTTTAGCATTATTTATTTTGAAAGTACTTGAAAGTTGTTAGGCTGCTAGTTGAGAATCTGAGTGGATAAGAACCCGTGTAGCTCCCACATGCCTGACTACTTGCAGACCGACGATCAGAGCCTCATATTCTGCCTTATTATTGGTGGCCTGGTAGTCTAGCCAGATGGACAATTGCATTAAAGGTATACCCACTCCACTGCCTTACTAAGTGGAAGATCCATCCACATAAATAGTCTTGCCCAAGGGACTTACTACTAAGTCTTAGTCCAACTAATTCAGATTAGATTGAGGTAGCTTCAGTTAATTCCACTAAGTCGATTGCACTAGGTTGAACACATATGATTCTCCCAGACATGCTTTCGACTTAGCTTCCCTGACCTACTATCATCCCAGTTTTTCAAGTACTGAGTTAAAATTCTCCCTAGTGTACTAGTCCTAAATACGCAGATAGGTATGCCAAGTTTTTGAGATAACGACTAATTTGCCGCCTCCCCCTAGAACACATATTTTATGTTTTTATATTTAATTAATGAATGCCATTTTTAGGTATATATTATTGACTTAGTCCTACTTGCTTTGTTAGGTAAGTTTTCAAAATACATGCTTTGACATGTTTCTTATTTTGGTTAACAAATGATAAGTAAGATATGTTCATTGATTCCGATTGATATTTGAGATCTGACTTGTTATACATAACCCTTTGTAATCTAAGTATCATGTCAAGGTTCTTGGATTCTGAATTGAACCTTTCCAACATTCCCTTGAGTCTCTCAGCTTCTCCTTTCAATATGGAATTTTTGTCCTCACGTCTTGCAACTTGATTCGGGTTTCCATTTCAAACTTGGTTAGTTGAGAGTTTAGGGTTAACTTGCTCCTTAGGATTTTTGACTTCCTTAAGGAGAAATTCAACTTGTTTCTCATATTTAAGCATCTTGGCTTGACTCTGATTCGTACTCAGATTCATCAGGTTGCTTTCTTACCATTAGTGCTAAGAAGTTCTTTTGTCTTGGTTTGTCCATCTGTAATTCCTCCAATGACGACTAACCCCAAAGGGCCTTTAGTGATTTTATTCTTCTTGATTTGGGCATTTCTTCTTTGAGATTTAGGCAATCAGACTTGTAGTGTGCCTTTTTATTACATCTGTAACATGTCACTTCAGATATTGATTTGGTTGGTGTATATTGTATCACTCTTTTGAGATCATCCTTTGAAAATATTTTCTTCTTCTTGGTAAATATCATCCTAACCATGTTTGCTAATTGTTTTTCAGTTGAGTCAGAGTCTGACTCATCTTCAAATTCATGCTTGATTCAGCCTTTTGATTTCGGCTCCTTGGTTGGTCCTGCAACAAGGGCAATACCTTTTATGATTTTACTCGAGTTAGTTTGCTTGTGCAGTTCAAATTCACAAAAAAGTTCATCTAATCAAATTTTAGAAAGGTCCCTTGAGACTTTATAGGCATCTACCATACATGCCCATAAGGAGTTTTGAGGGAACGAGTTAAAAGTGTACCTGATTATATCACGATTCTCGAGTTGGTGGCCAATAAGATGTAGTCCATTAAGAATATTTTTAATCCTCATGTGTTGTTGGTTTGCCGACTCACCATCTAACATTTTAATATTTAGAAAGGAATTTAATAGAAGATCACATTTTGTTACTGTAATTTTTCCCTTCATGTAGTTCAACTTCTTGTCTCACAATGCTTTTGTGTTGTTGAAGGGGCCGACTCGATTGAGTTCCTCTTTTGTTAGGCCACATTGTAGAGTGTTGAGTGTCTTCGAGTCGGTTTATGCTTCTTCATTGTGTCTGTACATTTCTCGAGTTACAAATTTCTCTAATCTCGTTGACCGGTGTAGTGCTCCAGATAGCAAACCATTGGTCAATATACTTCTTGAGGAAGACTTCCATCCTCCTTTTTTAGTATGAGAAGTCATTTCATTGAAGAGTGGAGGACATATAGTGGAATATCCCTTGGACTATACCATTGTTCTTGCAAAGACAATTGTTAAGGAGAAACAATTTCCAAGACTTCGTCTTGGAGTAAGTAATGCAATAGAATTAAAAATGAATAATAAAACTAAAAAGAAAAGTAAATTATTGATTAGTGGTTATACCAAAATCAAAAGCCTTTGCTCTGATACTAATTATAGTTCTGTTGAGAACAAGAGAGGAGGGGTGAATTTCGTCGCTTAAAAACTTCTCTTTTCTAAACTAAATTTGTCAAAAAATGAGTAAACAATGGAATAGGAATAAGTAAAAACAAATAGAAGGATAGAACTTGGGTTTTTACTTGGTTCAGAGTCTAGCCAACTCCTACTCCAAGACCCACAATCCCTTGGATCATATACGTTGTCCAATTCACTAGAATATCCTCTAAAATTTTGCAAGGAGAGATCAAATACAAAATAAAAGAGACAGTAACAATTTTACTACTCTCTTAATTATGCAATAAAAATAAAGTTTACCGATAATAGTAGAGTAGAAATTGAAGCTCATTGTCAGTGTTGCTCTCGGTAGTTAGGAAAATGAAACTATAAAGACAAACAAAAAATGAACCATCTCGAAGTACCATGGGACTAACAGTCAGGATCTTTGAGCAACACGACACGTCCTTTACCTACAAATCTAGAAATTAAAGAAAAATCAAGAAGTAGTTAGTACAAATGACTCAGTAGATAGATAGAAAGATAGTGCATGAATTTACGTGAAATTGAGTCGAAGAAATAGTCTTAGATAATAATACTTATTACAAAAGTGAGATCATCAATATAATTACTTGCTAACAAAAACATAAACAATAATATAACCCTCCACTAAGCTGTTCAACCAGGTATAACCTATAAATCGGGAGTATATACAGTATATCCAAAAATCATCTACATAAAACAAGTACATAACCAACATATAGTAAGCATATAATAGTCAATATCTATGGAAGAAATACTACCACAGACGGATCCCGTAGGTAGATAGGATATATGGTAGCTATTTAAATATACACTGCGGGAGAAACACTCTACTACTGACAAGCCCCATGGGCACTCCAGAAATATATCAGTGGCCAATGTCTACAGGAGGAATGCTCTACCATGAAAGGGTCATGTGGGTAGACAAGGTGTGTAGGTAGCTATCTAGTTACAGACAGAAGTTGAAATACTCTACCACGGATGGTTGTTGGGCATACAAGATATAAATGTATACAAAGGCATAATAATAAAATAAGTGAGCTTATTTTTTTTGGTACGTTACTAGCAGAGAGCTTCATTGGTATTGGATCAATGAAGTAGAGAGGAATTTTTTTAATATGAGGAAGTACCCGATCAGGTGAAAGTAAAATCCTTTATTTGTTATTGCGCATTAAAATCTTATAGACTAGTACACTATCAACGATCGAAGTGAAAGCGAGTCATTATTCACCCTTTCTAACACTCTTAATAGTTTGATATGGAACTCGAATGACTTTAATATAAAATTCCAAACATCTCCTAGTATTTAGAAATAACATGTAAATTTAATTAGTATCATTTAAAAGGAGAGATAGAAAGAAAACTATATTCAATCAAACTGCTCCTAGTCAATTAAATTGTCTAATTAAATCATTGCAAAAAAAGAGTAAAAAATAAATGCACATTTCCTTCATTGAAAATTCTTGATTTATGACCATAAATATAAATATGAATGCTCAACTTAGCATTTCAAATACATAATACATGCTTATTAGTGGTTGTAAAACTAGATGCAACTTTTCTCTGTAAGGGTCAATTCCATTTTTTCGAGATCATGTCCAACCAAAACATCTTTCTGCATAATATTTCCAAAGACCTGTATATCATTCGTCCCCAATATCACCATGCATTTCACATGCGGACCATACCACGTAAACAGGTTTGTAGGGCTCACCGTGAAGTTCCCCAACTCCCCGGCAAATGAGAACAACAACCCTGGTAGCTCCTCCTCTTGTTCCGTCGAGTGCACATCGAAGCACAATTTGAATTTTCTTTTCAGCTCCACAATTGTCAAGGTAATGTAATTTTTCAATTCCCACACCAACTCGTCCAACACTTGAGTGTCTAGAAAGGTCATGGCGGTGCCGGAGTCAAAGATGATGTTGCCGGCACTTAACTTGGACTTCCTAGTAAGGTACTTGATGTCAAATACACCCGGGATAGAGATGGAATTAAGCTGCACAGCGTAGAAGTTATCTTGTGTCATGAACGGCGTGACGGTCACCTTTCCGGCGATAGTGGTATTGCGGTGTCCCAAAAAGAGCCTGCTGGCAAGTCCCCCATATAACCAGGAGTCCAAGCAATAGGAGAAGTACTTGCTGGTGAACATAGGGGCAAGCTGGTTGATCAGAGACGGCGGTGAGGGGCCCAACCCAATGATGCTTCCGAAGTCGACGCCGATGGTATCTAAGGACCGGAAGTTGCAACCGAATAACATATTTGGAATGGATGTAAATTGCTTCGTAGCTGACGAGTAGAAATGGAAGGTGTCCGAGGAGAATATTCCGTCTATGTAGGAGCCGTCGACGTAGGAGTAATGGTACTCGCACATCTGATCATTATCGCAATGACCTTTGGAAAAGCTCTTGCACCCATCGGAATTGCAAGTTAACTTCTTGTAGGAGAGGGATGCACTATGATTGAATAGGGCGATGGTCTTGTTGAAGCATTGGCAGCCCACACAGTTGACCCAGTTTAGCCTGCTGCCGGTGTCGAGTATGCCCCACACTTGTTGCGGGTTTGGCGTGCCCACGCTGAACTCCATCAAGAATTCCCCATCATCATAGCGTACGCTGACCTGTATGTCGTCATTGGAGGTCTTCATGGTGATGCGCTGGGCCAAGTAGCTAGCTCGGCTGACCGAGCGGAGGGCGGCGGCCTGCAGGCGATCGAAGGGCGTCATCGAGCTGTTGTACAGTGGTGACTTGGGGGAGTCGCGGTGGACCAGCTCGACGTCGAAGACAGTGCTTGTCAGGACAAGGGCCGGCACGAAGGAGATTAGTAGGAGGAGGCGGAAGAAGGTGCTGATGGTTGCCATTGCACGCGATAATTAGTGAAGATATATACATTTTCAACTAGTGCGCGGATTTTATAGAGAGAGTCAGTTTGGCTAACAGAGAAGTTTAATTAATGGGAATTGATGATAAGATTGATTGAATAAAATTTGGAAGGAAGTTAGATTTGGAATCTCATTTAACTTAAAAATTCTGAGAGGAATTGGGAATTAATGTCCAAATGAAGCTTTAAATGGCAAAAATATATCTTTAATTGTTTGTTATATAATTAATTGATTCTGAAAGGAATGTAAGTGGCATTCAACTCCTTCCAACTAATTGATATTTATTTGGAAGGAACTTTTGCTCCCATTCCAAATTTAGTTAAATTGTTTTAATTGCATTTGATGCATTTAGAATTTTACATAGAGTGTCTCTACGTTATCTACTCCCGGCTGATGACGGAGCTTCCGTCGATATTGTGGATTGGCCTGATACTTACTGGATGTCTACCGATCAACCTCTAGTGTCGACAATGATGCTCCTATATAGATCAATATGTATTGGGGTAGCTAAAATTTTCATTTAGTAGCCGAATTCAATAAATTAAAAAAATTAATACAATATAAAATTGAATTATCCAACTCTTAATTAAAAACTCAAAAATATTTTTTAAATATAAGTTGAAATTTTGAAAAATTCCGTAGGTAAATTTTCACAATCCAAAACCTTAAATGCCAAATTTAAGGAACTAAAAACAAACTTAAATTTTAAAATTTTGACCTTAGCCCTTGATTAAGTCTAGTTGAAACAATCGATCCTGGTAGCTTATAACACTATAAAAAACCTATAAATTAGGGATAAAATTTAATAAAAAAATATTTTTTGTCCTAGATCTAGAACAAATTTAGCGGCTAAAAAAATAATTCGTTCCAAATTAGCAACGAAATTTGCAACCACATATTTTCATTGCAAATTTGAAACAAATAAAATTTGGTCGTAAAATTTGTTACTAATTCTGAGACGAAATTTAATTTTTGTTCCAAATTCTATGATAAATAAAATATTTGATGCCACTTTTGCAACAAAAATGAGATTCGTTGCAAATTCTGCAACGAATTAATAATTCATTGCATATTCTAAGACGGATTAATAATTCATCGCAGAAGATTAATATTGAAATGACGATGAAGGGGGACCCACCAAAGATAGGTCAAGCCAGGAAGAGAGGTTGACGTGGGGTCAAAAGTCAAAATAATCAATGACATGGAATCGTCGAGTGGGCGAAGTCGGCCGAACGGGCCTACAGTACCGTGCGGGCATGGTCGGCTATATATTGAGAAGCTCGCAACTACGGCTTAAAGAAAATTGTCATCTCGAGTATCAACCGACCAGACAGCATGTCCAATCGGACAAAAGTTAGCTCTCCGATAGTCGGACGACCGAGGGAAGGAAAATAGATCTATGTAGTACGATCGAGTGGGGAGGTCCATGCCGAGCGGCTTTCACTTGGACTATAGTGGGACCTCCTACATATCTCAATGTAACCTTTTAAGAGTTTGTGCTGCTGACAATAAAGTATGTCCAGCAGGCAGATAATAATTTAGAAGCTACCAGCCAGTCACATCAAAGATTTGTGTGACCGCTTAAGAAAAGGTGTCAGAGACACTTTTTGACTTGTCTTTTCATAGGATGCTTGGGAAAATGTGCATGCACTTTGAGAAGCATGCACAGATACTACAGTGATACTATAAAAGGGAGATTCATTCATCGGTGGAGATATGTGATACTTTGTGATCACACACGCTTGTTGCTATAGTTTTTACCACTATTCTCTACTGTTCCTGTCACTGACTTGAGCGTCAGAGGACCAACACCGGGACCTTTTCCCTGGCCTGACACTAATGCCCTCGGTTTTGTAGGACCGAGTGGAGGCTTCTATCGAGTCATTGTCAGAGCCACACCAACATCTTCATCCGGTCAACCACAGCCACATCCCTAGCTAGTCATCTTCTCCACTTTCAGATGTGATTAAATATTTTAAGGAAGCTAAATCTGGGATGAATCCAGAATTCGCCCTAGAATTGGGATGAATTTTGGATTCGTCCCCAAATCTAGGATGAATTATGAATTTGTTCCAAATTCTGGGACGAATACAAAATTCGTCCCAAAATAGAAAATAATTGAAATTTAATAGAAATGAGTCTGAAATCCTAAATATTGACTTAGAAATTTCCAATGACATGAAATAAATTTTTATGGATTCCTTTTGTTCTCCTAATTATATAAATGCTTTCATACATTATTTTGACCCAATATTTTAACAGTGGTAATTTTTTTTAACACAAATATGGCCAATTTAACCTAATATTAAAAAATTATTATCTTAACATTAAAAATTATCATATAAACATGATAATCAAATATAAAATTTTATAAATAAATATAATGTATTATAAAAATCACTACACTTAATATATTGTGTCAAAATTATATTTGAAGATATTTTTATGCTATGGAGAACAACACGAACTCATAGGAGCTAATTTCATATCATTCCAAGTTCTCTATGTCCATCTTTACAGTTTTCGATTATGTATTCTTTTTTATTTTATTTTTTTAAATCTGAGACGAATCTTGGATTCACTCCTAAATTGTTGATGAATCCATAGATTCAACCTAGATTTGGCGGCGAATACTTGAATTCGTCCCAGAATTAAAAAAATAATAAAAAAAAATCATAAACCCTAAATATGGACTTAGAAATCTTAGAATTTCATGAAACTAGTTTTTATATATTCATATTGTTCTTCTAATCATATAAATATCCTTATACATCTTTTTTATTTATTATTTTTTCATAGAAAAGTAAAATATATGTAGCTTACTCCTAATTATATTAAAAAAAGTTATTAGTCAACACATATAGTATGTCTGTCCAAAACACTAAACATGAACCTAAAAATTTCAAAATTTCTTTAAAAAGGTTTCATGTATTCGTAATATTCTCCTAATCATAAAAATACCCTCATCCATAATTTTGACCCAATATATTGAGTGTAATAAATTTTTTTAACACGAATTAAGTCATATTCATGTATTCGTAACCTAAATTGGTGACTAATCCATGGATTCATCCTAGTTTCGTCACCTTATTTGATTAATTTTCTCAAGTAACTTCCTAAGATGATGCATGCATGATCAATGACACACAAAGTTGGTATGAGGCACAAATACCATTTCCTACTATCTGTGAAATGTTTTCTTCTTATTGCACATGCAACTATTTTGTGTTTCTGTGGTTCATATTCCCAGCTGATAGTTTGCTCACATCAACCTTGCATTGCCAACAATGGTACAAGTAACCAAGTATGAAAGGTAGGTGTTTTTTTTTGTTCATTTTAGTGTTGCTGATTTGGCCTTTGTAAAATACTATATTGAACATGTTTGAGAGTTCCCTTGTCTTATTACCTATTGCAACAAGAGCTCATTCTATTCCTAGCTGCCTCATTGAAACCATTTTTCTCTTTGTTGCACTTTGATCCCACTTTTGGCTTCCACTCTGTATGACAACTTTTTTTTTTCAATTCCTGATTTTCATAATCAGTGGGTAGGTTACTTGGAATTGATGTTAGCTAAAAGCTAAGCATTTTAGAGGCTTCAAAAGAATTTGCACAGACATGATTATAACATAGTGGATATTGTAGCTGCGAATTTTGAACCAATATGCAAGGTAATGCCATCTGCCAATCTTCTAGTTTCATTCTATAGTACTTTGTCTATGTTTTAGGTGTTGATGAGAATATGAAAGTCAACTGATGATCTGCAATAATGTAGCCATCAATGGCTAGTTTACTTGTAGCCATATCAAAAAGACAAATATTAACATTTGTAATGTTTAGTGTTACCAAAATATTAAATTTTAAAATTTTATTGTAGAGACAATAAATTTTATTCATTTCCTCAGATTTCATGTACTTTTATCGTTTTAGGATTCTAGCACACTGGAACAACTTGTAGCCACACATTCTCTATCAACATTAATGACCATATCCCTAAATGATTGGTTCATTGAAATTGAAAATGTAAGTTTCTTTATTTTTTTTAATGATGCAAAATATATTTTTATATGACTCCTAACTCATTGCATTTGTTTTGCATTTGCAACACTCTAACACTCTCCAATACTTCTTCCTTTGAGTTAATTAGAATTTATAGCAAATAGTATGATCCACTATGATGCTTCTTGTAGGCTCTGCCTTAAACATTTTGTTCTTATTATCAAGATACCTAAATTCAAACACACAAACATTCTCCAGTCCCAACATACTGTACTTATTAGTTATTTCATTATGTAGGCAATATCTTTTCTTAATGTTTTTAAGCACCATGTTGTTCTTTTACTCTTGGTCTGTTAATTTGGTTTTTGTTTGACATGAAAACACATTTGAAATTAAATTGATTCATGATGTGAACATATTCAATTCCTTGCAGAGATATCTTCTGATTTTCGCTGTGAAGTAGATGTTATCTCATTTGAAATGCATTTTGTGGTGTATTGAAGGTCGAAAAATGATCATTGTGTTTGAATAGCCATTGATTGTCGACATGATCACTTATTTTTGTTACTACCAAGGCATGGAGTTTATTCATTCTCTGTAAGTTAATTGGATTTCTCACTTAAATTTTGCCTCACTTGTTGACACGGAGGCTGGTGGATGTGTGCATGTAACATTGAAATAAAACTTGTAAAATTTACAAAAAAAAAAAAATGCCTCTTTTGGTCAGATAAGTTTACCTTGTTGAAGATATTAGAATTTTTTTTTATCTTGGCCAATTCTACTTTGTAAGTTCATTATTTCGACTCTTTCTCCCAACTCCATTTTGGCCTAAATATGATCATAGCATAATAAAAGTTAGAAATTGTTTTTTCTTTGTATGCTTTTCTAGATATTTTATACACCAGAAGGGCAATTATCTACTAAAAATTCTAGGCAACCAAAAGGTCGCTTTAAGGTTCATGGTGATCAATATGGATTGGTATGTTTACATGACTTAACCTGTACTTTATCAAGAGTTTAAATTTATGCAAAATAAAATGTTTCCTTCTCATATCAAAGGGGAATGCACCAACTGACCTTTCAATACCAAGAGAGATAAGTAAAAAGGAATCCATAAACATAGTGAAGAAAGACACATGAAAGGGTAGCAAGAAGAATGGTAAATCTTTTTGAAGACATGATTGTTTTGCTATTGATGTTAAATAGTAACATGTATTTTTTTATAGTTCATGTGTGGAAGGCAAAGACTGCCAAAGAAGAAGCGAAGGAATTGTTGCTGAAGGAGGAAAGTAGGAAACAACTCTATGTAATATCCTAGTTATGCTTAGGACTCTTGGTCAGATGGCTATTGCTAATCCAATATTGCTCATGGTCAGCTACCTCCACGGGTAAGTCATTGAATATGTCTTACTTTTTTTTTTTCCTTCCTACTTCAAGATTGCTTATATGTACTGTGGAAGTTTTTATTTTTTTTCAAAATCTATTGATTGAATTAATGGTCATTAGTGATTGTGTTTTTTAGTTACTAGCTAAACATTTGTTGCAACAAAGATTTAGTTTGACCATTTGATTTCTCATCCTCAAACAATCTACTGTAAGTGAAATATGTTGATCCATTACTACACTCATCAATTGTTAGAGATGCAGCATTTGAGACTATGCTAAAGCTTGCTCATTGTATAGCCCCACCTCTTTCTAGTTGGGCACACGAGATAGCTGCTGCTTTGCATATTATTTCTGAAAAAGATGTACATGCTTGGCGCTTCATTGGGTATTTTGAGCAAATAGGTAATGGTCTTTTACTGTCATGTAAAGTTGGACCACTTCCAATAGATTTATTTACCTTTATACTTCTGGTATATTTCTATCTAAATTTAGTTATAATCTAATTTTACTTGTTGCTAGCTATTCTTTTTAATTACTTCATTTCTACTTAGTAATAAAGCATATTTTTCTCCCAAGAAGATTGCATACACTTCACAAAATGACAGCACTTCGTACTTCTGAGCCTCCACGGCTACTACACCTGGGAATTTGTGATATGACAAACACTTCTGACCTATTTTCTAGTATTAGTTCGTTGTTACCATATTTTCCCCCAACAGATTTCTTCTTTACAACTTGTTCACCAGTTTTCATTCTCTTTATTGTTAGAATGTAAGTTTAGTTTATATTAGTTTTAGCTCATGAGTAGTTGCTAAATGAGTGTCAATTATTTTGATTCATATGTTTCTCTATTTTACTCTGAAAATGATAAGTCATATCAAAAGAAGTTCCATTGAGGTGCCTCTTGGAGCTACATGTGTTCAGGGAACAATGTGAGCTTTAGGATTTGATATTGTGAACTTGCACTTTATGTAATATACTCCTTAATATCATGGAGAGGCCTAGGAAATGGGGAGTATCTCCTTCAGTTAAATCATTTACTTTTCTTGTTAAAGGTGGCTTTGTAATGGAGTTGACTGTTGCTTAGTTTTGGTCTAGTGGAATTGCTAGCCATGAAGTGACTCTCGTAGATTTTGAGTGAATCAACTAGCTATTTCTTACCATGCATCTTATCATTAAAATGGAGTGATAGAAAGATCTGAGATGTCAGATTCACACTTTCATCCATCAAATGTGTTTACTGTGCCATTATTTTGCTTGTGTACTAGTAATTTCTTTGCATTCTATTTTGAGTAAACATGTGTTGGAAATGAGATATCTTGGTGATTGTGGGGAAATTCAATTTTCTTACTAGCTTTATACATTTCCCCAGGGGTCGGGTCAATTAATAGCTCTCACTGTGCTAGTGCTAATTTAACATTAAGATCGATCTATAGAGGTATCTACTCGTTTGGTCCTAGCATGTCAAAACTTTCTATTTTTTCCAGGTTAGCAAATGAGATATACTTGCATGGTGGAATATATCATTTTTTCTGGGCAAGCCACTTTACCAAAGAAGGATTTGAGATCACAAACTCTCCCATCTATAAGTTTTTATCTGTGAAATATATCTTTTAAGGGTGTAATCCAGTGGAGTCTATCACTTGTAATTGATATCTATATAAATAATAAAAAGTATATCTTTATGATTGTTTGTTCCACTTTGTAATCTAGTAGCTTCCCCGCTGGCAAATATCTTGTTGCCGGAGTTGTTGATGAAAGGAACATTCGGACAAATGATTTTGCATCTCTCTCAGCACACTTGCGGGTCTCGAGGCCATTGTCTGACATGCATATATAATTCGGCAATTTACCAAAGGACGTATGTAAAGATCTAAATTTACCAAAAGGCACACCTTACTTTAATATTTACCAAAACATGCACCTTTTTAAGTGCATATCCTATTTTACCCTCATGATAATTTAACTTTTTCTACCGCTTTTTTTCCACTATTTTCCTCTCTTCTCTCTCTTCGCTTTTTTTATCGGCTGATAGAAAAAAAAATATGAATAACATTAGTCATTGAATCTTTTAATAACATTTTAATACATTTTAAGAAGTAAAAAAAATAATTGACACCATATTTGAAATCCTTGCAACA
>JBBMJZ010413103.1:7884270-7895215 GCA_037833815.1 Zingiber zerumbet | reverse complement strand
CGAGTGATTGTTCTTTCATTAATGTCATAATTTCCAGCCTGACTTGAGCATTTTCTTTTTTTAATATCCATAGACGTTCCGGGCATGGCTTGTGACTTTAGTTTAACTGCCTTAGGCTTGATCATACTGGCTTCGGATAGAGTTACTTTTAAAAAATAATAATAATATAAAATGAGAAAATAAAAAAAAATTAAGGATATTTTATTTTTATATATTTTTATTTTGTACTCTCAATTTTTCTTATTTTAAGTATCTTGGCTTGGCACGATTTGAGACTGTAACTTTGCTTGGCACGGCACAGCTGTTCTGGTGCTGGGCTGGACTGAGTCATGGTCGGTCTGGCAGTTCTACACTTCTAAGGCCAATTAATTAGGCAAACTGTCGAAGCCTAGCACCTATGGTTCCTTTTAAGAATTGTAAATTAGATAAATGGGGTAGAGTTCCTTTTAAGAATTGTAAATTAACTTTTTATATTCATTTTTGTTTTTAAAGTTATCCCAGGTAAGCTGCAGCCTATGTTTGGAGAACACAAATCTTACAATTTTTTTGGAAGGAGGCGAGGGAAGAGTAAATAAGGGGGGCGGAGAATTTTGAATCTTGTTTGGAAATAACAAATGAGTTAAAAGGAAAAAAAAATATATATATATAGGGATGAATAAGTTTTAACCTTCCTTATTTAATTTGGGAGGTAAGAAAGAAGATAAAACTTAAATATTTTTTTTCCAATCTAATTCATGTTATAAAAATCAAATCAATGCCTTAGGGAGAACTTCCCAATCGAAAAGCTAATTTATAATTGACGAATTAGCCACTGATTGGTGGAACCAAAGCCGGACCGAAGTTGATGGCTAAAGAGAACCCTCCATTTAAAATCCTTTAAACGTCATTAAGCATCTCCAATGCAACTAAATTATTAGATTTCAAAAATAAATCTTCATTTGTAAACATATTACCATTGGGGATGGTTTAAATAAAAGATTTGGTTTCAAAAGCAAGAATTAATTTTTTACCAAATTTTTATATCTTTGTTTTTTTCTAATATAATTATTTTTAACTCTCAATATATATTCATATCCCTATCATGAAGCTTCCTAATTAGGTTATAATATTCAGGTTAAAAAATTTTAATATTTTATTTCTAGGGTTCAAGTTTCTACAGTGTTCAGTTAAAAGAAAATTTAAAAATAAAAAAATTATGGTGTATTTAATTTGTACATTTTTATTTTTATTTTTTAAAAAATGTGTATTTTAAAAAAATGACATTTAGTTTGTATTTTTTATGTCTATTTTTTTTAAAAAAATAGAGAATGCTTTAAAAAATGTACATTTTCTAAAAAACAAAAAAAAATACACACAATGAGTTCTTATTTTTTTTTTTAATATAATTTTTTAAAGCCATTGTCCTAGAGTTTAGGTTTCCCAATTAGTTTATAATATTCAAATTAAAAAATTTTAATATATTATCTTAGAGTTCACGCTTTCCATTTAATTAAAAGAAAAATAAAAAATAAAAAAAAATTTGAACGTTCATCTAGTAATTGATATCTTACACTTGTAGATTCACACGCTGTTATATATTTTGTCGTAATGATTAAAATAGTGGACTAATAAATGGGTTTACCATTGGAGACGTCATGTGGCAAATAAACCTATTAAAATTTAGGATTTAGTGCTTATACAAATATTGAATTCATTGTAATTAGAAGATTTGTTTCTTTAATGTTTTATTCCCACAGAAACAAATTTGCGAAGTTACACAACTTCCCTTCAGTAAGCAAGGCAACTTACTAATCGCGCACTAGGAACCAGTAAATCTTAAGTCCATTTTTTGCGTGGCGCAAAAAAAAACAAAATTTTTAATATCAAATTGGCAAAGTTACTCGAATTCTAGGAGATAATGATGAATGGACCAAAGTTTAGAATAACAAGCCAACATTTATTAATAGTATCTTGCAGGCGCAGGATGCTATTTGTTGTAAACCATCTGCATGGGCAGTCAGATAATTCAGAAAATTGATAGATCAGGCATTGACCGAAGCACCAGAACCCTGGCGGCATTCATTCAGCATATCCAGATAGAACTGGCACTTGCTGATGTCGCTGCCAAAATTGTTAATGCACTGCATCCACAAAATATCAAAAAGAAGACGTTAACTCCATTTTCAAAGATTCAATGTTGAAAAACGGTAGTAACTTACATCCTGGAAAGCTTTGGAGTGAACACCACAAGCGTCAGTTGCAACGGCATTACCCATTGGGGCGGCAGCAGCAGCTTCAGATACCACAGTTTCGTGCTGGATGGTGCGAGGCCCCACAACAGCATCTACAGCCCTGTGAGCAATAGCACTGCCCGTGCCAAATGCCATGCCTGATAAGATAACCAATAAGATATTAGATATCTACTTTCAGACAGGCAACGATTAGCATATACAGATGATAAGAGTCAATTAGATGATAACCTTGAGCGATGGTGGATCCAATTCCTCCGAGGATGGACCCACCACCCTGAACAGGAGCTGGCGGAGGTGCCTGACGAACTGCAGCAAACAAATTGTGAATTAGACCCAAGTGAATATAAGGGTGAAACAATTGACGGGTTTAAACCACATAGCAAATGTCACAATCCAACAACAATATTTGATTTCTTTCTTTATATTAAGGACTAGTATTCAACCAGTTCGTCCAAGCTCATCATGTCACACCATAGGACATCAAAAGCATACGTCCCAGCAAAGCTGGGAGGTTGTACCAAACAGATACATGAAAAGAAACATCATTGGATAATAGTACACTACTTGGCATACCATGACAAAATTTGAGAGGCTGTACCAAAGAAATATGGACAAACACAAACACCATTCAAAGATAGTATAGTGTTTGACATACCATGACATAATAGCTTAGGAAGATTTGATTCTGATGACAGATGGCATGTGAAACAATGTAACAGGAGATGGAGGAATCTATATATAGACTCAAGATGCTATCAATAAATTCAAGAACATGCTTCTTTTTTCTTGAGCATAAAATTACTCAATAACTATTAACTATACCATTAATTAGGTTTAAGTAGTTTTATTTATTTTGTTTGTCAGATCAATAAGAATTCATTTTGAACATGGAATAACTCAAAAGTCAAAACTATTTAAACCCAAAGCATAGCTATTATGCGGATTGACATGGATTTTTTTTACAAATCCAACCTCTTCAGCAGGTATATACAACTATTTCTGATTAGGATGTTTGATGAGTCTGTTCAGTGTTCAAAAATTTGGATTTCATTGATATACTAACAAAGCCGGACTAGAGGGAGAAAAGTAGACAACAATGAGATGTACTTAGTTAAACCTAATTCTAAGAATTTCAACAAACGCAACCACCAAAAACACTAAGTAAAATATTCATTTACACATGCAAACTGATTCATCAACGTTTCAAACCAAAAAGAATACCAGGTTGTGGAGGATTCCTCATTGGAGCTGGGCGTGGTGCAGGACGAGAGGCAGAGCGACCTACAAGATTAGTAGGATATAAAGAAATATGTGAGATAAAGAAAGGAAAAAATTACACAAAACCTGAAAGGCAAGAAACACAGCAAACTGGAATATGCATAGACAAGAAAAAGGTGACAGGAGAAGCGTATGCAATAAAAATATTGACATTGTTCTGAAACTAAGCAGCATAATGCAGACAAGTATACATATTAAAGGATTGGAATTCTACAAATGTAGTATATGGTCATTTTGGTTGGGATGAAAAGATCACATTTTAACTTTCCAGATTAGAGATAATAATGATGGGTATACAACAATCAGGTATACACAGGTACCCAACCTATTTTAATTGATTTGAATGCTCAAATATGTTTATAATCTGAGTTCTAGTAGATCTGAGTACAACTTAAAATTGAGGGTATCCATGAGTAACCCCACATATTTTATTTGAGTACTCCATCATCATCAAAAGTAGTATTTAAACTGATTCAAGTAGCAGATACGGTATGGCCCATAAATGTTGATTGACTTGTAATCTGAGTCTTGATTTGGTCAGGTTGGTTCTTTTCAAGTTTGAATAATTTTAGTATGTTCCTGACAATGTTTTCAATTGTGTATTGTGTTCCAACCATTAGATGCATTTCAGACGCACATTAAGGATGCCTATAAAAGGCAGTTAACCTAGGTGACCTGATGCCTGTAATACGGTAAAAATAAATAAATCTATATATAAAAATATTATATGAGAATATAATAAATGAATGGTTATTATGTCAGTATATATCCATTCTGTAATAATGTAATATATATTAACATAAAAAATTATAAATATTGAAAATACATTATAATCAGTTGCAAAATATTTTCAATATAAATTTCTAATAATACAAAATTGTTTGTATTTATTGCTATGTTATAAGATTTAGTAAAGACACTAAGGGCGCGTTTGGTTCGGGGTTATCTTTGATAACCTTGGTTATCCATCCAAGGTTATCAAGGATAACTTTGTTTGGTTTAAGGAATTGATGATTCCTAAGTCATGATGCATGCCTGACACATCAGCAATTTGGGCATATAACCCGGAATCACAAAACCTCATAAAAGTAGGGTTTTCCTGGATTCCGGGGTTAATAAAAATTTTAAGACAAAATCATCCTTCATTATTTACCGTTTTAGACAAAAATAACCCTACAAATCTATAGAATTTCAATCTACCAGTGCCCCACCCATGAGTTTTCACCACGCTATCCTTCTCGCTCTCTCCCCCTTCTCAAGTAACCAAGCGTCTACAACTTTCTCGCCGCCGCCTCTGCTTCTTCTCCAAGACATCTTCTTTCCGTCTTCCCACCGCTTTGATCGCTTCCTCAACCCTTGACGTCTGATTTCTTCGACCTCATTCTCGATTCTGATCAGCGCGGGATAAAATCCTAGACGGGCGCGTGAGAGATGGCGAGACCCTCGCGCGAAGCGATCGACACCTTCATCAGCATAACTGGCGCCACCGAGGCCATCGCGTTGCAGAAGCTCGAGGTACGATCTTTTCACGCGAAGACTAGGCGTTCATCGATTTCTCTTCTCGCTTGGTTTAGGCGCTAGGTCTGTTTTTCCCCTTCTGCAGTTTGCGATTCTATTTACGAACTCAATTTTTTTTTTCACTAAGCGCATCTACACATTGATTAGGAAATGCGTGTCTTTTTGAGTTCCGGCTAAGCCAGGATTGTGGCAGTGCCTTTTTATTCGTGCAGGGGTGATAAATTTGGTTGTACTTTGTTCGTTGCAAGGTGGATTCTGGATTTTCCTTTCTAGTTCATATGAAGGTTTTAAGGTTAATTTTATCTTGGTGGATTAGGAATTCTCAATTAATATTCTATCTATGTTAAAACTTTTCACCATTCTGATAGTGTTTTTTATTACTTCATTTCTAGAAGTATTTGAGTTTTATCTTACACCTTTTAGAAATTTTGAAGCTATTGACATGAACTTCCACGGCGACATTTAGTTACATTTCTATATGATATTGAATTCAATTCAATATCACATATATATCATGTGTTATCCTTTATAAGCATTAATACCTTTTACATTAAAAATTATATATTTAATTAAAACTATCTAAAAATAAAAAAATAATAAGTAATAAAAAAAATCTATCTATATATATATAATATAATATTATCATTATTAAATCAAGGGTAATATGGTAAAATATCACGTTAGGTTATATACTAAAACCTCCAAACAAATAAGATTTTACTAGATTACCTAAATTGAACCAAACAACCAATGGTTATATTTCATTCCCTATAACCTTAGTTATATGATTACTTGGTAATCACATAACTAAGGTTATGTGTCATAACTTGAACCAAACGCACCCTAAGTAATTCTTAATTGAAGGGCAGGATCCTTGTTGAGTGAGAGTATTGTGTTCTCTATTGATCCAATATCCTCCCTCATCCATGATTTAAAATTAGGAAAGATGAATGAGGCATCAGTAATGGCAAAGTAGACAATCATACTTTATCTTGTGGTGATTATCGAACAACAACAAGGTTAAGCAATTTTAGGAGGCGAAGATTGATTCCCCTTCTCATGCAAGTTCACCATTAATCAAGATAGGATATAATCATTGCAGATACTGATCCAACCCAATCCATCTAATTCTATGCTTATCATTTCAGCACAACGGACATATTTATTTTATGGTTCATCCAGCTGAAATGATAGTTTAAAATGGACACTATATCTAAAACTAGATAAATTATAATTGTTAAATATAGTGCTAAAATATTTTGATTAAATTATAGGATTTCCGTACAATCCAAATCTATCAATGTCTTTTGGTTATGAGGTATGATCTGAATCCTGATCCTGATCCTTACTACCTTAGCAAGAACCCATTAAAGCAATACAAATATTGATGCTGATAATTGCATCAATAATAATAAAAAATATCAATGCAATACAAGAACAAAGGGAAACTGAAGGGAAATTTAGGTGTACATACATATTAAAAACAAAAGGCCTTGGAGTTGTTTTTGGATATGTATGTGCAATTTAGATGAAGCAAACACATAACTTTTAGCTGATGTAGCTATCTATGTTAGGATCTTGGCTAACAGAAGGGATGATAGCAGGACAAGTATGCCCCATTTTGGGAACTACCTAAATCCATACCCAATAAATTATTGGCCATTTACCTGCAATTTTAAGCAAAACCAAACCTGATTAAGGGTACCCGTACCAAAGTTAACCAGGTTAGATACCAAAGGTTACCAATTATCAGATACCAACTTGTCATCTCTACAGTTACCAAAACCTGATGCCAAACCTACAGTTATCCCTTCATCAGGTTTACCAATTATCAGATACAAAACATGATGAAGGGATAATGGCATTCTGACTTTTCATCCTAGTAAATCTTACATTTTAATTTGCTCAAGACATATAGAGAAAATTAAGTACAGGGACCTATACTAGCACATACATCAAACATATGTGAAAATTCAGCACGTATACAGACATATGTATGCATAATTATGAAATGATGAATGCATACTTTTCCAACTTTAGGTATACAAGTAACAGTTGAATTAACACCATTTTCATCCTATATTCCACAAAGAAGGCCAATACACATAAACATCATAAAGCATCAATAGCAAGCATTAATTTAGAACTTTGAAATTCCTACATTTTAGTTATGTGACATTGCTTCTTATCCAACAGGAATGTTCACTTTTGTTTTTACCCAATTCTTCACTTGGTTAGGACGAAAAACATGTTAAGATAGTTTCTCAAGTTAAAATATATATATATATATATATATATATAGTAGTTAAATGAATGTAATAAACAAAAAAAAATATCAACTTCATACATAGATAACTAAGAAATTATAAAGATACACAGCTTTTGCCATGTTGAGTAAATTAAGGAGAAATTGTTGTTGTCAACTTTGAAATTCATTGTAAAATAATTTGGGTGCACATTAGCTGGAGAATGGTTCGAATATTTAATTTACATGATTAAGTTGTCACTGTCCAACTTTTCCTTTACCCCCTCTTCTAAATTAATCAACATTCAAATTGTTCAAAGCCAAAACACAAGGACTACAAGACTTTTGTAAGAAATTCGACCGGAGAGCTTCTGTTCTTTCCAACTAATTCTCTGATTAATGTCAATACACACACATCTATTTAACAATTCAACAAACAATATATGCCAGTAAATCACATTTTGAAGAGTAAGTTACTACGTCTATCACCATGATCTCAATTTATATTATCAGACAATTATATATGTTGTATGCCAGGATTTAATTCAAAGAATAGATATAGATCTATTTGTCAAAGTAGCTAAACAAGTTAAAAAAAAAAAAAGATCCTAGTCCTCCACTATTGTCTTTCAAGATCAGTGTACACAAGAGGAAACATAGTCAGATACATAACGTTCATCAAACAAAAACATCTGTGGAGGCATCCACTTCATAATTATAGTAAGAACCAGAAAACCAATATCAAACAATCCATATTCACGTTTAAGGTATATTTGTAACGAATTGAAATAATTTAATCAGAAAAAAAAACTTGAGCAGATAATTTGCTTATTTCGATAGAGCCCAGGACCTGACCCTAATACAATAACCCATGTAAATAATCGATTAGGAAACCTTTTGGTCAGCTTCCCTTATCCAGATTTGTTTCCGTAGTGGTTAAATCATTCAAACCAACAGTTGTCAACGAAAAGCAGATCTATCAGAAGTAAGCATCAAAGGAACAAAAAATCGAAAAAATATGAACAGAAACCAACAACCAAATCAACAGAAAGAAAAACAACACAGAAGCACGATGCACTAGCGGATCCAATCGCTGACGAGGCAATAGAGACTGAAGTCTAGATCGAAAGCATACCAGCGGAGCTACGGCGAGGCATGACGACGAATCGAGACGAGAACAGGAGAACCAGCGAAGAAACCCTAGAAAACTTGGACGCGAAGATATGGGAAGAGGGAAATGACGGTGGAGGTGTTTATATAGAGGAGGAGGAAGGGACGAGGAGGAGCCGGATTCCCATTTTTGCCCTTGAACATCATCAAATTTACAAGCATATCCATTCTAGAAGCATCGGCTAAAGAGAAGAACCTGAGGAGGGAACGTTAGCGATGACGTCGTGGAGAAAATAGCAGCTGTCCGATCACAGATCCATCGGCGGAGACAAAGTGTGCATTACATCAGCTTGGATATTTCACATGGTCAATAAAAATTTTCCAGCCTGATTAATTCTCTCAAGACCCTGTCCAGTCCGGTCGATTAATTCTCTCTTTAACAAACCAGTCGATTAATTCGCTAATTGAATCGCACTGCGTTTAGTTTCTGTTTCGCTTTCCTGCTAATTCTCTACGTGTTGCTATAAATAATAGAACAAGCTCTCTTTGATTCACACGCTCTTTTAATCTACTGCCTCTGTTCCACAGCTAAAATCAGAGAGGCTTCAAGGAAAAGCAGTAGTAGAAGCAGAGCAATGGCAATCGATGATTGCTCGTCTCCGGCGAGAGTGCCTAATCGCAGGCGTACAGAACGTCGCCACCCCTCGGCTTCCTCGGATGCTGTGCTAACCGAAGACGAGACAGTGTGTATCCGTGCGCTCCTGGCCTTATCACAGGCTCCGGCCATTCATGATGAGAAGATGACTCTGGCGGAGAAAGAAAGGTCCCCTCTTTCGCAGTCGGAGGTGGAGCAACAGAGCCAGTCGCTTCCGTCGTCGTCGTCGTCTCCACCGAAACAGCAGCAAGAGTTGTCTCCAATTTCAGTGTCGTCGCTGTCACAGCAGGACCAGCCGCCTTCGCCGCCTCCTACGGCGGAGAGAGACTTATCTCCTCTTCCGTTGCCATTGTCGTCTCCACCAAAACAACAGCGAGAGATGGCTCCAAGTTCACCTCCGTCGATGTCGCTGCAGGACCAACCGCTTCCACCGCCTCCTGCGACAGAGAGAGACTTAGCTGCTCCACTTCCGCCGCAACAGAACCAGCCGCTTCCGGCTCCTCCGGTAGAGCAAGCATTGTCTCTGGTTCTGTGCCCGGTGCCAATACGACGTAATCAACCTCCTCTGCCTACGCCGCCGATGTCGGTCCAACGGCCGTCTCCGCTTGTAGCTCCGGCGCCAACACAGCAGAACCAATCGCGCTATGTATGCCCCGAGTGCGGCAAAGTGTTCTCTTCGTACCAGGCCTTGGGAGGCCACAAAACCAGCCACAGGAAGCGCCCTGATGAAAACAACGTCCCCGCGTTGGCCGCCGCCGTCAGAGAAGCAACGAATCAAGACAAGACTCACATTTGCCCTTTGTGCCACAAGTCGTTCCCGACGGGGCAAGCGTTAGGCGGGCACATGAGGGCCCACTACGAGGGCAATAAACAACAAGCCACAGCCGAGAGCAGGGCGGCGCCGGCGGCGCCGTCGTCTTCGCTGACGAAGTCCTCGACTACGAAGGACCTGGGAATTGACCTCAACCAGCCGCCGGCACCGGAAGCGGCGAGCTCTCAGCCGGTTGCGGCAGCCACGTCTCAGCCTACTCGCTTCTTTAGTTTCTTTTAAGTCATTAATTAATCTAATGATTAGTTTGATTAAACTTCGAATCTTTTTTCTTCTGGTTGTTAGAACATACATGTATCTGTATAAACATAAATATAAATAATTTTTTTCATTCATCGCACTAACCATGAACATTGTCACGGGGTAAATTTTCACCTTTGAAAACTCCTATACGGCAGCCAAGTTCCGCACTTGGTTCTCAACCTTCCCAACAAATGCACCACAAAGGCACAAAGATATCTCAAGACAAGGCACCACATCGCCACAAGAAAGTCACAACAAAAGCAACACGTACAATTACGGGAAAACTCCCAATCTTTATTAGCCCGATAAAGAAATATAATGGAACAATTACAGAATCACTTACAAGCCGCCAAGGATCCATCCATACAAATCCTTCACGAGTTGCTCACAACTCTTCACAATCCGCCTTTGCTCACAATACACACTCCTTTGGCACACCCTTGTACCCTTGGCACTCACTAGCACTCTAGCAATAACACCCCTTTGTCAATGAACCCACCAAGCCTATTTATCATGCATAGGCGACGGTTACAAGGAGGTTACATGGTGGTTGCACCAACCACTTGTGCCAAATGGACATAACCGACTCAACTTACAAAACCGCCATATTCATATGTCTTTAGTTGCATTGGCTCCACGCGCAAGTGGCAGCCTGCTTGCTCTATCATCATGTTGCATTGGTTCCACACCAAGTGTCAGCATACACCGCTTGTGCTTCGCCCCCATGGTTTCACTGTATTGGTCCACGCCAAGTGTCAATCTGTTAGTTAGAGCCCTAGAGCCAATCATTTGATGATTGTATGGACTCATTGTATCATATTCTTGTATATAAATAA
>JBBMJZ010413103.1:7824454-7834491 GCA_037833815.1 Zingiber zerumbet | reverse complement strand
AATCTTGATAGATGCTACTTATCCTCTTGACTTGAATGTTCTTTACTCATTGGCTTTAACCATCTTCTCGTTTAAATCTCAAAGTCTTCTTAATAGTTCTTCGTCGAAGTACTTTCCAGTCACACCCTTGAGGTTTGGATGCAGTGTCACATAGCATGTAGTTGCTGCTCCTATAATCATCCATATCCGAGCTATTTAGCCGGAGTTTCTAAATACCTCCATTCACCATTCAAAATATCTGAAAAGAAATCAGATATTGCATCAGTTATAGTAATTATAAATGCATCACAATTTAGAAATCAGAAATCAGATACTACACCGTTCCGAGCTCCTATACTGCTAATCAGAAATTAGAAATCAACTCTTGTTAAACAGAAATAAGAAATGCATCAGTTATAGTAATTATAAATGCATCACAATTTACTTCTTACTACAAATAAAGGGTTACATGTGGGTGAGGCAATTCCTGGTGAAGGACAAGCTTCGCAAGCTACTTGAGCCAATTGATCTTGGTGAGCCTAGGCATGCAGATCAACCAGTACAAAGTGAGATGGGCAATCTAGTCAATTAAGTCTAGCTCAATAATGTCATCAAAGAGTTAATCAATAAGGCAGAGAATGAACATGGATTAACAGAAAAATAAAATTTAAAAAAGGTTAAATGCTAAAAAAAAATACAGATAGACAAGTCATTTAAAAATCAAATTCAGCCAAAGTTTCCATGGAATTGACACAATGAAACCTTGAGAGACATCTAACCAAAGGCAATGAAGTGATTTTAAAAATGAATATCCTCAATGCTTTGCATCCTCTTCCTTGTAGAACTTTGAGTATTGTTCAGAATCCATCAATGAATTCACTTCTCCATCGTTGCTCAATTTGACCTTTACAATCCAGCCATCCCCAA
The DNA here is from genome assembly GCA_037833815.1 of Zingiber zerumbet. Classification (NCBI taxonomy): domain Eukaryota; kingdom Viridiplantae; phylum Streptophyta; class Magnoliopsida; order Zingiberales; family Zingiberaceae; genus Zingiber; species Zingiber zerumbet. The sequence continues at coordinate 7,833,585 of JBBMJZ010413103.1, read as the reverse complement.
ATGGACTTGCATTAACCTTTTACAAAGACAAATGATAGTATCTCAGTATTATCTAATGGATTAAGTGAATGCGTCACAGTTAAAAGATATGAATGTTAAGAAAAAAAGAGCATTCATAAAGTTCCAAGTATCAACCGAAAAGTACTTGAGAGTTGGTCGTCTATCATAAATAGAAAGCTAAGAAGATACTTCAGGTAGTGATACACTAAGTAAACAATAACATAGCAATATATAATGCTTAGATTCTTAAAAGCCTATAATTACATTCTAACACATGGAATATTCTGTTTTGACAATACATATGCTCATCTTCATTTCACATTCTCTGATCATGTTTCTCCAGATGTACACAACTTTGTCAATTATGTAGACCAAATGAGAAAAATAGTTGGAATACAAATAACACTAGCTTAACTACTGCTTCTTTAGATGATCAAAAACAATAAAATGTGACAAGTATGAAAAAATAAGAGTATTTTATAGATTAATTAACAACTAATTTTCTAGAAACTCACCAACCTAGAAGAACCATTTAACTCAGTATTGACTTCAACAACTTTCTCCATAAACAGGAGAAATTACATCAATGATTGCCTTGGCACTCTCAACTGCACCAAAATTTTTGCCCTGCTTCACATAGGAACCAACTTCTAGCAATGCAATATACACAACATCACCTAAATGAACCTGTAAGGAAACACCACATCGATCTTGAAATTAATAAGAAGATGGCACTGATACTTGATGGAACTAATATGAAAATAAAATCACCTGAGCATGGTCAATTATTCCTATTGTTGCAGAAGAGCCATCAACTTTAACCCACTCATGTGTGTTTGCATATTTCAAATCTTTAATAACTGTAAGCAAATAGTTTGAGTCTTGTACATTTTTAAAATGACTATTTAATATACATTCCAAAATTTCTAAACCACTGTAAATAGTTTGAATCTCACCATTAATGATGCATCTCCATGCTCTATTTTGCTCACATCCACATCAAAAATAAACTAACTAATGAAGAAAGAGACCCATCGCTATCAAATTAGAAATAGCAACAAAATCTGGCCAGGCCAACCTAGACTAAATTTCACAACTACATCTAAAGGAGATTTACCAGTCGCAATAGCATCATGCGATACAGAACCAGAGGAGTAAAACAACAAGAAGCAAATCTACCAAAAATGTCCCAACGTTCCTTTTTCTAGGGGAAAAAACATATCTCGACCCCCCTTCCCCATCTTGTTCATTTCACCATCGACAAAGATCTCTAGAACATGAAACCAAGTGGAAAACTCTGAGTTTTCAGCAGATCAGAGATGTACCTATGGAGAAGGCACTAGGGCAAGTGGAGATCTTGAGGTAGGAGGCGGCCCTCGAAGCCCACAACAACCTAGATGCCATTCCTATGATCTTGAGGTAGGACGATGCACACTGCTAGGAGGCCCAGCTTCAATGCCAACGTCGTGCCCATCGTTAAAGATGGCTCCAAGGTGGTCGTTGCCTCAATGATCGCATCCTTCCTGCCTGTCGGATCTTAAAGGAGGGAGGACGGAGATCGGCTAAGGGAGAATGCCGACGGGGGAGGGAGGAGAAGGGAGAAGAGAAGAGCCGGTTGGAGGCAGTCAAAAAGGAAAGGATAGGAGGAGGTGACGAAGAGAGGGATTTGGAGAGACATAGGGTTTAGGATGGTTTAGGCATAAAAATTTTGCAGAGAGGGAAAATAAAAACGCGGTGGGAAAAAATAAAGACGGAAGAGAAAAACGGCTAAAGAAAACAATGTGACAACATAATAGACAACACTTTTAAAAAAAGTGTAGTCTTTGATTCCAAAAAAAAATAGTAATAGATAACACTTATTTGAAAAAGTGTGGTCTTTGATAAGAATAAAAAAAACTTAGACAATACTTTTCATTAAAAGCATTGTAGAAAAAAAAAGATAATTAACGCTTTTTGTAAAAAATATTGTCTTTTAAGTGTTGTCTATTAACTTTTTTCTTGTAGTGATTGTTTGTAGTTTTAACATTTCATATAGTTTCTTCATCCTTTTGATGCATACAATGATGCTAAAAATTTGAGAACTCATGGTTACTATAGGGAGAACATTTAGGTAAATTAAATATGAATTTAATGTCATTTAATTGCTAGTGAAAATGTTAGGATCCTTTATACTTCATGATCAAATCATAACATTCTTTGTTGTTTTAACATTTCATGTAATTTCTTCATTATTTTAATGCATATAATGACCCCTAAATTAGAGAGCTCATGGTTAATATAGGGAGAACATTTAGTGAATTAAATCTAAATTTAATTTCATCTAATTTCTGGTGAAAATGTTAGGATCCTTTATACTTCATGAAATCAGAACATTGTTTGTTGTTTTAACATTTTATGTAGTTTCTTCATTCTTTTAATGCAAAAAATGACTCATGAGAACATTTAGGTGAATTAAATCTAAATTTAATGTCATTTAGTTGTTGGTGAAAATGTTAGGTTCCTTCATACTTCATGAAATTAGAACATTGTTTGTTGTTTTAATATTTCATGTAGTTTCTTCATTCTTTTGATGCATATAATGACCCTTACAATTAGAGAACTCATGGTTACTATATGTAGAACATTTAGGTGAATTAAATCTAAATTTAATATCATTTTATCACTCATGAAAATGTTAGGATTCTTCATGCTTTATTAAATCGGATCCTTGATTGTAGTTTTAACATTTTATATAATTTCTTCATTTTATTGATGCATAAAATGACCCTTAAAATTATGGAACTCATGTATATTGTATAGAGCACATTTTAGGATGTTGCATCAGAATTCAAGGTCACTTAAGTACTGTAAAAATATGCAGGGATCTTCATATTCCATGTAGTAAGGCCATTGAATGATGTTGTTACATGCTAGTTATTTAATATTGCATGTTATAGCTTAAATTTCAGTTTGTATCATGATAAATGTTAGGAAATCAATAACCTTAACAAATCATCAAAGTGATAATAGTTTTGGATCATTAGGGCTTAACAAGTTAGGTTATAAAACATGTCCTCAAGAACTTTTCATTGTATAATGTCGTTGATAAGTTAGTTCATTTGATATGTGCCAATTAAATTCTAGTGGACATCATTTCAAATGCTATGAAATCAGAACCTTATTAACTCATTAATGGGAGACAAGTTTAGGATCCTTAGGGTGCACAAAGTTAGGCTATAAATCATGTCTTTCCCTTACAATTAGGTTTAGGTCCTTATACTTGTTGTTTGTTAGAAGTGGCACTTTCCTTGATGCTCTAGATGGATTGTATAATTAGTAAGTTTCAGATTTAATATCTCCTTATGTTCTTTTATGTTTTAAGTAGGTGATACTATGTTAGGTCCTATGAATTTGTAAGTTTTGGAATTTGCTTAGTGTTCTTGTGCTTACTCTTGCTTCACATCATAATAGCTTAGTAGGCTATAGGTATTATATGAATTTGCATGCTTATGTTTAGGTTTACAATTATGCCATGTCTAAGTTGTTATGCATGCTCTAGATATGTTGATATACAAATCTATGCTTAAGCTTATGTTATGAATTTGTACGTAAATTTGTGTTCATGTTCTTCTTATGTCTGATTATGATACCTTAAGGTGATAGAGGTAAATTATGGAATTCTAGATTTAGGCATATGTTTCTATTCTTCCTACATCTTATCATGATAACATTTATAAGTTACATGTTAAGTTTACAGATCCTTAGGATTTAACATGCCATGAAGATAATTATGGTTAATAACCTTGTAGGTATATATTAGTTTTGGATCTTTAGGGCTTGACATGCTAGGAAATAATCATGCTTTGATAACCTTATAATACATAGTAACTACGAAAGTGAGGATTTAATAGGTTAGGCCCCAGACAGAGTCCCATATCGGGTGGGTTAACTGTAACAAAGTGATAATGATAATGATAAAGATTTATTCAGGATATCGTGAGGGAAAAGGCACCAGAGGGAGCTCATTTATGGGAAAAGACCCTAGAGGGAGCTCAATATTAAGTAAGTTGACTGTAACCAGTGATAATGATAATGATAAAGATTTAATGAAGATACCATGAGCGAAAATGCCCCAGAGGGAGCCTGTTTATGGGAACAGACTCTAGAAGGAGCCCAATATCGGGTAGTTGACTGTGACAAAATGATAATGATTTAATGGGAATACTGTGAGGGAAATGGCTCAAGAGGGATCCCATTTATGAGATAAGGCCCCAAAGGGAGCTAATATCAGTTTCCATGTTAGGCCATGACCCAGTAACAAGAGTTGCTAATGCCCTGCCGCTATGTACCATGGTTTTACAGCTGAGATTGATCAATCGACCATATGATGATAGCTAGTCGTTGTCAACTATCCAACCTTGCCTTAAAAAGATTTTCTAATATATGATCCTTTTTAGAAACATGGTTGTGATAACCATATAAATATGTAACTTGGTATTCATGAATTGGAAGGGGGTTATGACTGGTGTCCTTAGCCTGGGAGCTGACTAACCCTATGTAGTTTTGTTTATTTTCATTCTTACCTTATTTACACACTGATACTCATGATCAAGTCTATTCCTATGTGTATGTTTATGTCATGCAAGTATGTGTATGCTTATGTTTATATATATGCTCATGATTATGTCTATTTTATGATTAGTTTATTTACACGCCTATGCTTATGTTTATGCTTGTATGCCTATGTTGACGCCTATGCTCATGTCCATAATATGCAAGTAGGTAATTCCTATGTTACCTAGCCTGGGTATCCTTTAGTACACTAGACTATAGGTGCTAGCTAATGTATAACACGGTTCTGAATGTGTTGAATCTTTCGACTCACAGATTATAACTTTTTTCAGGAAAGGAGACGAATGAGGCAAGAGGCAATGACTAGTGAGCCAGCTCGAGACAATAACAGTACAACCCAAAAACCTTTCAGTTTAGTTTCCATATAGCTAAATGTTTCCTTTCATAGAATAAGTTCAGGGACCATATGACCAGTACCAAATGCTATTGGTAATTATTATAATTCAGTTAAATTGAGAATATATATAGTGGTAGCACAATTATGATTCATGGCATCCTCATATTTTAGATTTAAAAAAAAAACTAGGGATGTCACACAAGCACTGTTGTAGCCTTCGCTTTGAGTCATTTGGATCAACATTTGCACAAAAGAAAATGAAAGAGAAGAGTTACCAAGACTAGGTCTTGGATTAGTAGTGTGGGATGAATGTAATACAAAAACTAAATTAGCTCGAGTGTTGCACCAACTTTGAGAAGCAAAAAAAAAAATATGAATGAAAAGAAGTGATCATAAGGGGCGATTGCACCGATTCTGATTTAACAAGAAAAGCTAAAAAACCCTGGAATGGTGGTTGCACCAATTCAGACTGAACCCACTTTGATACCAATTGTAGGATCGTAAAGCGCTAGAGGGTAAGGGAATGACGTGAGTCACTTTTTCATAAAATAAGAGAATGTAGAGGAAAATAGAAAGAGAAAACCACATGCTAACACAAGTGTTTTATTGGTTCAGAGACTCCGATGACTCTACTCCAAGGCTCGCTATCACTGAGTGTTTTCATTAGACAATCACTATAAGCTCCAATAATTATATAGATTTTATTTACAAAGCAAAAAGTAAAATATACCGACAACAAGAAGAGTAATAGCTTGAGCGTTGGTTGTCAGAGCAACTTTTCGGTGTCGTAGAGATCTTCTCGGAACAACATGTGAGTAAGAAAGTTGGAGCAAATGTTGTATTGAAGATGCTAGTCAAAGATACTTTTATAGGCTTTTCCAAGCACCTGAACCACCCTTGGGCCCCTGGACTGAGGCCTATCTGATCTTTTTTTTATATAAAAGGTAAATATGTATATGAATGAAAGGGACATACAACAACCTATGGCACATGACATTCGCCCGTCATGTCTAGACAAATGCTAGATCAAAGCAAACCATCCATAGAGCTGCCTAATGATATAGTGCCGCACACGAGGATTGTCACTTAACATATAGAGCACTAGGTTGGTGTATGCAAACACCAACTTTCATTACAATCACACCTAATCTCAGGTACATACACAATCAACAACCACACTAACATGTATCCCTATCATTGATGAATGCCGCCATCATTGTTTTGGTTGTGTCCTCCTTGGCTCTCCATTTCCGTAAGCTAGGAGACACAAACAAGTCTAGCAATCCCTCAAAGTGGCATCTCAGTGATGAGGATGTTAGCAATCCTCTACCCAAAACAAACCCGAGCCAGACCGCACAGGAAAACAATAAAGCTCCGACACCTCTCCAAAGCTCTAGCCGCCGGTAGATAGATTGTCGACTGTGCTCACCCAGCCCCTAGACACCACGTCATCTCTGGCCTTCTCCCTTCCACTTCAGCCTTAACCCAATGGAATAGCCGACGCCTGACTGGGGAGGCCTATCTGATCTTGCTTCAACGCTGAGTTATCCACCTCCAGGTGCATGGACCACCCCCGGACACCTAGACTGCTATTGTGGTTGATGTGTAGGAAATTCATAAGTGCACAAAGATATCATCAAGTAATAAAAGATATCGATCCTATAAAGACTGTGAATCAAGTACAAGTCAGAATTGCAAAATAGGTTATCTAGATAATCAAGGATTTGTGTGTATGTCACTAGAATAAGAGAGAAAAGTTGAGAGAGCAAGGGAGAGAGAGAGAGAGAGTAAGAGAGAGTGAGAGAAGTGAGGGGGGCAAAGAGATCATAGAAGTGTTAGTGAGATTATAGAGAGAAAGCAGCAGGATCTCAAGGATCATGGTAAGAAGCAGTGGGTGAAGGCAATTCTAGGACTTTGGTTTCACCCAAATGATTGTAAACACCTAATCTATATTTGGTTTTCTATCCTCAATGAGTATTTATATAGGTAGATCATCCTATGGTATCCGATATGAACTTTACTTCTATAACGACATATCAACCCTAATCATTGTCTACAATGAATTAGGTTTGATCCATTACGCTCTATGATGGCCTAGGGCTTCTCAAGGCATACTAGGTTACACTTTCATATCCGACTCTCTACATCTCAATTTTCTATAGGTCAGAGGGTTGAATTCTCCTTTCGATTCATCGTCAACCCCTTGTGGGATATGAATCTTGTACTTTTGCCATTAAGATTGTGTTAATACGGTAGATCCATACCATAAACACATATTTTATCAAACAAAAAATATGTAAACATATAGATTAATCAAAAAATATTCACCTATCAAAAGGGCTACTTCCTACATTCTAGAATCAAGAGAACTATTCCATTGCAAGGAAATTACAAATCAAAGATACTAATAAAAGCATTTATACATATCAAAACAGAGAATAGAGGAGAAATGCCTAGGGAGAGGATTCCCAGTGTCTTTGGTGTGGTTCCCTTGTGCTAGAGGTGGAAGGATCGCCGGAGTTAATGAAGATGATGCCTTTAGGATTTCCCAAAGAGGGGAAACCCAATCCCCAAGAGGGGGACTAAGTCCCCTCATCCAATCCCCCTGATCCCGATCCAGAGATTCCCTTAAATAGTGTTAGAAATTGGGCGCTCGACACGGGTCGTGCCGCTGGGCACTGACGCTTGTGTCAAGCTCAAGAATTCTAGATATGAAGCGGCACTGCTCGTGACTTGGGGCACAGGTGGTTGTGGCGAGGCTGCAGAGCTGGGCATATCCCGTGTCGCTGGGCATGAGCAGCTTGTGTCGCAATCGCCGAAGCCAACACTGCCCATGCCACTGGGCACAGGTCGCCATGGTGGGGCGGTCGATCCAGGCACGAGCCATGTCAAATAAGGGGTACTCTTTATTTCTTCCAATTTCACTTTGATTGGCATCCCTGTCAATTAAAATGAGCAAAGAGCAGTTCTCTGAACTAAAAGCAATAAAAAGAAGCACACAAAGATGAATGCATAAAATATATACATATAAAATGGAATAGAATATGTGTCAAATTATGATAAAAACCTATATAAAATGCACATATCAATGGTCACACCTCGAGGAAGCTCTATCTGTGAAGTTCTATCCAACTTAGGGTGCCTAGACTTGTGCGTGTACCTAAACTCTAATGTGTGCCGACCAATCGGAGCGTGCCAACTCAGATGTGTGTGTGGCTCAATTCGGTCCCATCTAGGCGCCCGGACCCACTAGGGGTACCCAGACCTCTGGGCGCCTGGACCTACTCGGGGTGCCTAGACCCTTCCCGGGCACCTGGAGGCCCTTTTTTCAACTAACTTTCAACTTTAATTTCCTACACCAAAGAGTTAGTAAAATAGACAAAAATATAAAGAATAAGTATTATGTTTGACAGTGTCTGGACTGTTCGGTCCTGACTTTGGATCACGCTGAAACCTTAGGTCAGACCAACGTCTACTGTTCCCTCAACGGAGAACACATCCTGCACACTTGGTAAATGGATTAGAACGCAACATCTAACTTTAACCTTTTTATCATACACTAAAACCTGAGTTTGATCGTCAATGCTTACTACATCAACACATTCTAAGCATTTACCATAGATGCCACAAAGTGTTCCTCATAAAAGTGTGTAAGCTATACCTTATTGTGTCTCAATTCTTCACTTTCTGATTGATCGTGTGAAGCCCGTTGAGAGGATCTTGGATTCAAGTGTGGAGCTAGCTTGCTAATTCTCCTCTTGTATTTTTACGTTATATGATTTATTTAAAATTAAATCTCTTTTACTTACTTTTGTATTGGAGGTGCCTTTGTGTAGCTCAATCAGTTTCTCCCAAAGGTCCTTGGCACTGTTGAAGGGGCTGACTTGATTTAGTTCTTCCTTGGTTAGGTAGCATTGGAGAGTTTGAATTGTGTCTAGCTAAAAATTTTTCATCATGTGTGGGTTCAAGTTTTTGCATATCATCAATACTCCAGTGTCATTGAGCGGTAGTCCAAACCTCGTTTGGATGATTGATATAGCAGCTTAAAACAACTGTCACTTGCGCTATATCAAATTAATAATGTATTTTCCACTGAACCCCTTAATTTCACATTAACGTTGTAGTAACGAGCCCAGGATCGCTCTCGAGGAACCAACAGTACGATGTAATCTAGGATTGTCTT
>JBBMJZ010413103.1:7811024-7824354 GCA_037833815.1 Zingiber zerumbet | reverse complement strand
TCCTGCACACTTAGACACAAGGTTAGAAACACACAGGACCTAACTTAACTTGTTGTTCACACCAAAACAACCTTGGGGTTCCAACAATCTCCCCCTTTTTGGTGTGAGCAACCCAAGTTAAGCTAGGGTCAAAAGTAGACATAAAATTAAAACAAGTTATTGCAATAATGTGCAACAAGATAGAAAAAATTAAATTTTAAAAATTTTTAATTTCTACCTCCCCCTAGACTTATACTTTCCTTCTCCCCCTTTGATCACAAAAAAATGGGGTTCAAAGCAAAATCTAAGGGTTAATAACTTAGAAACTTTTGAGAGTGATTTTCTAGAAAATCTTTGGAAACTTAGACAAATTACTTCACAATAATTTCTAAGTAAAGGAAAATTTCCAAAGAAAATTTCTAAGTAAAAAATAACTTTATGTAAGAAAATTTTAAAAGAAACTTGATAGCATTTAGAGAGAAAAAAAATTTCTATGCATTTTTTTATTTTTTATTATTTTTAAAAATCATTTTTATCAGAAAGTTTTAAATTTCTATTTTAATTTATCATAACTTCTTAAATCAACCTTTTTCAGATTTAAAGTCACAAATATTAAACATGCAAAAATTTGTATCATATAATTTTCTACTATTTTTTGAATTTCTATTTCACAAAGATATTTTAATAGCTAATTTCTGACTTGCTAAAATTTTTCGACAATCTAAAAAATTCTTTCGGTAGTGTGCAAAATTCGTTCGAAAGAATATTTTATAATTTGCAAGAATTTTTTAACAGCAAAAATTCTTTTGGAAAAATATTGCATAATTCTTTCGGAAGAATATTTTCTAATTTGCAATATTCATTCGAAAGAATATTTTGTAATTTGCAAGAATTTTTTAACAGCAAAAATTCTTTTGGAAAAATATTTTCTAATTTACATAATTCTTTCAGAAGAATATTTTCTAATTTGCATAATTCTTTCGAAAGAATATTTTCTAATTTACAATATTCATTCGAAAGAATATTTTGTAATTTGCCAGAATCTTTTGAAAAAATATTTAGCAATTCAAAGAATTCTTCTTTCGATAATTCAATTTCTAATTCAAAATGATCCTTTTTCAATATAGTTTTTATTTTATGAGAATCTTTTGACTCAATTAATATATCAGGAGGTGGAGACCATACCTGACTTACCTCATCGGTCGTTGGTTCTCCCCCTGTTGAATTGCTTTCTTCCAAAATCTCCTCCCCTTCATTGATGCTCACCTGAGATGAGCTTTTTGTGGCTTCGGGATGGAATTCGGCTGTTGCAGTACTTACCTCTATTTCAGACTCTTCTGTCGGTGGCTCAGTGTCTATTGAGTTGTCGGCTTCCGAAGGTTTTTCGTAGAGCTTCAAGAACTTTTCCCAAAGTTCTTTTGCGCTGTTGTATTCGCCGATTCTTTTGAGTTCTTCATTTGGTGTCACGATTAGGAGATGAAATTCTGCCCGTCCGTTTGCCATCGATTCGTTACATTGCTTTTTGTTCCAGAGGCGTAGATCGAGTTCTTCTCCGTTCGTGTTCTTTGGTGCTTCATAACCAGATTTTAATATTAAAGAAATACCAAAGTCTGAGTTAAGGTATACCTCCATTTTATGCTTCCAAACAGCAAACTCCCCCTCGAATGCTAGTGGGTAGTCGCTAGCTCCGGCCATCGTTTTATTGCTTCAGACGGCGATTAGTCCTTCTGAGGCGTTTCGGCTCTGTTACCACTTGTAGGACCGCTGCGGCCGGCTAGGAGGGGGTTGTTGAGTAGTCCTGAAAAAGCAAAAAGGGAAACAACCCTTCCTCGAACTCTTTAGGCTAACACTTGTATTAATAAAGTAGAGCAGTAAATTAAAAGCATAAATAAAACGGGGCAAACGTATTTACTTGGTTACAACCGAAGTGGTTGTTAATCCAAGGAAGATTAAGTTCACTAAAACTCCTTCAGGCGGAGAAGCCTCGTACAACGTTGAAGCACAGAAAATAGAAGCTAAACTAGAACGAGAATCACACAAGTGTTTGGAATTACAAGTGTTTGGAAGGGGTTCCGGGCGCCCTGGGGGGATAAAACTTTATCCCCAACGTTCAGATTGCGTTTGACGCGATCTGGTCAACAAACCAGGTCCGGGCGCCCCGGAGCCCAAAGTCAACAGATGTTGACTTTTTCGTCCGGGACCTCTTCTCTGGTTCAGTCCCACCTCGGTCCGGTTCTTCTCCTCCAGATCCGCTCGCTTGGGTGATCTCTGCCATCCGGAAAAGGGCTCACCCGAACCCAACTTCCTGTCTTCTCGAGCGGCCTTCCCTCCAGCTTCTCGTCCCTCGGAATCGCCGCGTGTTTCCTTCTCGTTCGCTGGCATACTCATCCGCAGTCTTTGTCCCTCGGACGCATCACGTGCCATCCTTCTCGCTAGCTGCGTCTCTTTCTCCCCGAGCAATCTTCCGCTCCGGCTTTCATCCCTCGGAACCACCGCACGCTTCATTCTCGTCCGCCGGTGTACTCTTCCGCAGCACCTTGTCCCTCGGACTGCCGTCCTTCTCACTAGCTGCGTCTTCCGCTCGACTACCTGTGCTCCTAAGCTCCTGCACACTTAGACACAAGGTTAGAAACACACAGGACCTAACTTAACTTGTTGTTCACACCAAAACAACATTGGGGTTCCAACAGATCTAACTTAGGTTTTGATGAATGACAAGTGAGTTAAGTTAGATATTGCTGTGATCTAACCACTTTACCAAGTGTGCAGGAGAAGTCTAGCTAGGTTAACGGGTCGACCGGATATCTGGCGGGAAATCCAGCTAGGTCAACGGGCCGACCAGATAGCTAATGTGAAGTTCAGATAGGTCGACAGACTGACCGGATATATGGCAAGAAATTCAGCTAGGTCAACGGGTCGACCGAATAGTTGGTACGAAGTCCAGATAAGTTGACGCGCTAACTGAATATCTAACAAGAAGTCTAGCTAGGTCGATGGGCCAACCGGATAGCTGTCATGAAGTCTAGATAGATCGACGGGCTGACCGAATGTCTGATAAATTGGTAAGTTAAGATAAGTCACTGGAGGAGAGTGACCTGGTGAGGATGTGTCTCGGTTTGAGAGGCAGTAAGCGTCAGTTCAGTTTAGGTCTATTTATAATCCCTAAACTGAGATCTTGACTAGTTCCTGATCCTGGGAGGGTAGGAACTAATTACTACTATTTATTATTAAATTATCCTAGTACTTGTTTTGCAGGTTATTTGGGCTAACGTTTTTTTGCAGGACAAAAGGAGAAAAGTTGCCTTCAAATGAACAGTGTCCGAAGGCGTCTTTAAGTAGTGAAGGCGCCTTCGTACTGTTCATTGAAGGCGTCTTCCATGGCTATAGAAGGCGCCTTCCGCAGGATAAATTTTGACTGAAGTCGTGGATAAGTTCGGGCTGTTCGGGATCAAATTTGCCTCATTGGAGGCACCTTTCATGGCTATGAAAGGCGCCTTCCATGCCTTTTATAAGGTTGTCTCGAGAAGGCATTGGAGCACAACTCATAGACAAACTTCTATGTGTCCGATTGAGGTTCCGACTACTCTGGCCTACTGCTGTGACTCTGCTACGACGCTGTTGGTCTTGACTACTGCCAAGGAACCAATCGACACCGAGCGTAAGCTGAGAATCTTTGAAGGTGTTGGGTAACGAACTATAATTTGCATACTTAATTACTTGCAATAGGACAAGTGTAGGGCGTCGCAATTGTTCCTTCTTTCTGTGTACTCGATTCCCTTTTCCGGAGTTACCGGAAAAGGTATTTTAGTGGATTACTCATCGATAGGTCTGCGGGACCTAGGTCTTAGAGTAGGAGTCGTCAAAGGCTCTGAACTAAGTAAAATTGAATGCGTGTTCTTTTACTTGCTTTTCTATTTCGGTCTTTTTTCGTAGTTTTCCGCTATATACTGAGTTCTTAAAAATGAAAAGGACAAGTTCTTTATAATTAAGTGATTCACCCCCCTTTCATGTGCAATCGATCCAACACTTGCCGAACCCACTGGTATATGGCGGGAATGGGAGCTAGCTCTGTCGAAGTAGCATGTACTTCTTCAGGTGTCGGGTTTACTGATTAGAGTCTTTGAAGAATCCTCTGCACCGCCTGATCAACTAGCCTTTGGAAGTCTTCTTAGGGCATGGTGGCAGTTTCCCCACGAATCATGTCACTTATGGAGCAACGACCCTTGACCGTTCTCTCGAGTTCCATGATCTCAATATCTCAATTCAAGTGATGTTCTCATAGACAACACCTTAATTTGTTCATGTTTGAGATTGTTGTAGCAGGGGACACACTACGAGGAGCCACGAGCTTCCTACAGACACGCAGTAAGAGATTAGAATGGGTATGAGTGTGGACTCGACACAATCACTCTAACGCTCAAGTTAGCACAGGGCTTAAGGAGGAGCAAGGAATTGAAGTAGTTAAAAAGTGTAGCTGATTGTGTGTGCATATTTGCAGCCGCGAGAGCGGATGACCTTTTATAGAGCTGTAGCTATATCTTCACGTTCTCCACATGTTCCACGATGGACCCTTACATTACTCATGTCCTCCGGAATAAATGGTTACATTACCCATGTCCTACGAAGAAGAACAGATATGTTATCCGTATTTGTCGGAGGCAACGAAGCAACCAATCACACGGGATGCGAGTCTCGCTCGAGGGAGTCATGAGACTTAACCGAGGGCGTATTGGGGTACTGAGTTGAGGGAAGATCGAGGGATCGAGCTGTAGGAGTTGGGCCCATGGGCTATTGGAGTCGGGAGACTGAGTCAAGGGAATATCAAGGGACTGAGCTATGGTTGTCAGACCTCTAAGCCATTGAAGTCGGGAGGGAGTATCGAGAGATTGAACTATAGGAGTCTTGAGATTGAGCCGAGGGAGTTGGGCCCATGGGTTGTTGGAGTCGATGGCCACTTTAACCTCCACTTTTGTTTGACTATTGACAGAGACCTTTGACCTAAGCCGGTCACATGAGGGTCCCGTATTTCCATATCACCTTATGTTTCCTAAGCCCTACAACACCATAGGCCCGAGTACCTAACCCAATAATTTCCTTCAGTCCTTTCCTTTCGGGTATTATTGGCCCTGACCCTACGACTTCTTGGCCTGTCGCAACTCTTTGAATTGCACTTATTAAGCGACATCAAAAATATTTTTACTATAATTTTTTTTTTATAAGAAATGTTAAAGACTATAGAAACAAATATGTTGTCCACTGGATGATTGGATATTATCTAAGATCATGGTAGCGACATGGTCATGGCCCATTACGGCCGAGAACAATCCATCTGTATTACATGTATATAGTGATTATATTGGTATTTTTGGAGGTGAAGGATCAAACACAGCTTTTGGTGTCTTCTACTGCTATTTGCGTGGCCAACTCCTGTTCCTTCTCCGAGCTCTTGTACCTGTACCACCTCGCGCAGACCACGAAGAACACGAAGTTGAGTGCTCCCATGCCGGCGATCAAGTAATAGTACAAATCCAGCCTCCCCTGATCAAGATCTCCGGCCAACCAGTTCGCTCTTCCACGCCCACCAGTCGTTCGATGGATGATCGTAATGAGCAAGCTGCTGAGGTAATTTGAGCAGGCGAGGCCCAGGAAGAGCGTGCCGCCGGCGAGGCTCCTCATGTTCTCCGGGAACTGCTTGTAGCAGAACTCCACTTGGCCGATCAGCGCCATTGCCTCTCCCAGCCCCATGAGCACCAGCTGGGGGATTAACCAGAAGCTCGACATGTGCGAGGCTGAGCTGCGTCTCCGCTCTTCCACCAGGCCGGCGACCACCATAGCCGCGGTCGCTAGGGGGAACCCGATCCCCATCCTCTGCAGTAATGTGATGCCGCCCTCTTTGCCCGTGAGCCGCCGGAGCCAGGGGACGACGAGGCGGTCGTAGATGGGGATCCAGATGGTGATGGTGGCCATGGTGAAAACGGAAAAGGTAGCGGCGGGGATTTGGAAGTTGGTTCCGTTCAGGCGGCGGTCTGACTGCAGGGCTTGGAACACTGTGTAGGTACTTTGCTGCACGAGGGCGATCTCGAAGACGATGATGGTCGACCAAACCGGAATGATCCTCGCGATGCACTTCACCTGTTCGACCTGCTGCACACTGCAGAGTCGCCACCCATTTGCGGCGGAGAGATTTTGGTGAATCGCGTCCGACGGCGTTAAGATCGCAGCTTTGTCGAGAAATCTGCGAGATTTGGGGTCGATATCAGTCGATTGACGTCATCAATCGAATGAATTGTGAGAAATTACCGGAATTGATCGGTGTGAGGGAGCTTGGCGACGAGGGAGCTGAGATGTGGAGGGTCGTACAGGGCATCCGTCGCCGCAGGCAGCGGCAGGGCCCTCTTCCTGAAGGCGGCAACGAGGACCTGGGCGATGCCAGTGAGGGGGCTGCCCTCGGGGAGGATCTTGACGTAGATGCGGGAGCCGAGGAAGAAGCAGGCGCAGGAGAAGGCCATGAGCAGAGTGGGGATGGCGAGGCCGAGCGCCCAGTTCACGTTGCTCTGCACGTAGATGATGACGGTGGAGGAGATCATCATGGCTGTGGTGTAGGTGAAGTAGTACCAGTTGAAGAAGCTGTTGATGCCGCGCCGACCAGCGTCCGTCCCGGGGTCGAACTGGTCGGCGCCGAAGGCCAGGTTGCAGGGCCGGATACCGCCGGCGCCCACCACCAAGAAAAGAAAGCTCGCCAAGAGAACCGCTAACTGGCCCGCCGTCGGCCCTTCGCAGACCTCGCCGCCTCCATGACAGCGAGCAGGGTGCAGCTCGGAGACAGCGGCGGTGAGCGTTAGAATGAGCATGCCCTGCTCAAAATTAAACCTTTGTGTTCCTTCAGATCAAAGAAATAGTTTGCTACGGTGGATTAACGACGGCACCTACAGTGAAAGAAGAGACGGAGGCGAATCCCAAGGTGACGTAGCGGCCGAAGTAGGTGTCGGAGAGGAAGGCCCCGAGGAGCGGCGAAAGATTGGTGGTGCCCGTGAAGACGGTGACGAGGGTGGCCGCCGCGATGCTGTTCATGTGGAACACGGTGGTGAGGTACACCAGCAGGTTCGCAGACGTTCCGATCGTTCCCAGCTTCTCAAACGTCTCGTTTCCTGCACAATTCGTCGGCCGATTCAATCCCAACTAATCCTCTCAGGTTTTGGCGATTGATTAAGGATCAAGTCGACAAGATTACCGATCACGTAAGGCATGGCTTTCCAGCCTCTGTAGTTGTTCTTCTTGGTTTCCGCCAGAGCCGCATTCTCCTTGTCGTCTGCCATTATCTCTCTCTCTCTGTGGATCGCTCGTTGCAGAAGCTGCAAGTTTGTCGTATTTAACGCTGGAGACGAGTGAAGAAGACGCACACGTGACTGAATTTATTATTATTATTATCGTTCATTTAGCTTTGACTGTCATTAATTTAATTACACAGTTTGGTTCTTGTAAATTTGCGGAAAATCAAAATAGCGTTTTTTTTATCAGAAAATTGGCATATAGTTCCCATAAATATATATGTGTAAAAAAAATCTAAAAATGAGTATAATTTTATTTCAATTCCGTATATTAAAATAGAATTAAATATATTTTTTTATTAAATTGAGCATAAATTTTTTCTACCTTAATTGGATGAAAAATATACTAAATTTTTTTTAATAGTACTCAATTGGATGAAAAATATATTAGATTTTTTTTAAATGATGCTGAATTTATGAGGAATTATATTAAGTAGGAAAAAAAGTCTCAATTTAATAGAAAATATACTCGATTCTAGTTTAAAGTGTTGAATTTAATAGAAATTATACTCGTTTTTAAACTATTTATATCTAAAAAATATGAGGAGTAATTTTAATAGAAAATATACTCGATTATGGTATAAAGTGCGACTTTAAAAGGAATTATACTCATTTTAGTATATTTTCTATCAAATTGAACACGATTCTTTTCCACCTTAATTGGATGAAAAATATACCAGATTTTTTTAAATGATACTCAATTGGATAGAAAATATACTAGATTTTCTTTAAATGAGGAATTATGTTAAAACAGAAAAAATTGTGCTCAATTTAATAGAAAATATATTCGATTCTAGTATAAAGTGCTGACTTTGAGAGAATTTATACTCATTTTTGGACCTTTTGTACCTAAAAAATCTGAGGGGTAATTAGATAATAATATTTGTAGGAAGAAGTTGAAGCAAATAAAACTTGGCATACAGAAAGTGAAAATAAAATTTTTTATGAGTAGGGATTGTATGTGAGAATTTTTCTCTACTTTATTATTAATTGGAATAGTGAGAAAAAAATATTTATCATCAAAATAGTATTTTATTCATGTATATTTTTATTTTCGAATAGGTATGTTTAGTATTGTGATAGCGATTACTACATTATATGAATATTCCATTCTCATATTAACAATACTCTATTTTACTAGTTAGAGTTCGTAATTGTTATAATACAAAGACTGCATCTATATTCAACGTCATAATTGTTATAATATATAACTGTTATGATATACTGTTATACTATGAATACTTTTAGAAAGTAAAATATACATATACGAAAAAATGGTGTTTAAACAATTTAAATAACAAAGTATAATAATAGTTTAAATTATTTCACATTGAGACTAATGACATGAGCCGTAATTCAGATAACAACAATTTAAGTTTCCATCTCTATTTAAAATATACCTTCTATAACTAAAAAAATTAATCTATTACAAAAATATACCTTTTAATATAATTATAGAGCAAAAAAGTCCCAAATTTAAATCCAATGAATATATATATATATATATATATTATAGTTGACTATTTCAATTAGGACAAAGAAGGGCGGTGTAATGGAGGGTGTCGATGATATGACTGTCCCTCTCAATATAAACACACATCCCGTCCATGTTTTGAGCTAATATGATTCCGTTAGAATGCAAATAAAAATCGATTCAAAGTATCTTATAATATGAAACAAAGACAAATACATCACGACATATCCTTTATGGATTCCTTGAGCCATTTTGCTAAGAAGCACATGACCTATCTATCCCCTTCAATCATTGCCTCGTGTTCTCACTCCACAAGTCAAAAACGAAAGTCTCATTTTCCTTATCGAAATCAGGGACCTGTCGTCGCAATCCAACGAGTGACGAAATAACCCCAAAATTATTGCAGCCAGGAACTTATCTTTGACTAGCTACCAAATAAAATTTGTCTGTACATCCGTAAATATTTGACTAATAAAATTTGCTCATATAAGGATAATGACATGTATGGAATATTAATATATTTTTTTAATCTATCCTACTCTTGTGATTGTCTTAACCTTACAAAAAATTTTCATATACTACCCAAAAAAAATTTGAAAAGTATAGATGGAATAGAAGACCTATTATCACAATCAAGGGCATAGCTAGGATTTTAGATGAAGAGGAAGTGATTTTTTAAAAATTTTAAATATTAGTATATATCAATTTTAACCCTCTAAAAGTTTAAATTTTGAATTTAAGGTGCTAAAAATGAACTTAAATTTAAAAATTTTGATTTTAGCTCTTGGTTCTAGTTGAAACAGTGATCTGTCGATCTTTAGAGGTTATCTACGACTCAAAATCGAAGAATTATTTGTGATTTTACTTCCTTGTAATATTTAGCATTCCTACCTATGATACCTTTATTCTCATCTAAATAACCATCTTAAATAGAAACCTAATAAAATAAAGTTTATAACTGTAACGTCCCTAGTTTATATATATATATATATATATAATGTGAGTGTGTCCCGAATCATAATTATACTTATAACCATAACATACTCTTAATTTAACTAAATTACTTAAATAGTTCTTAAAACAAATAACTACTAGTAACATTTAGTACTGGTCATATAGTCCCATAACTTATTCTACAAAAGGACATTTAACTAATGCGGAAACTAGACTGGAAGGCCTTCGGGTTGTACCATCATTATCCCGAGCTGGTTCACTGGTCATTGCCTCCTACCTCATTCGTCTCATTACTTGAAATACTTAAAATATGTGAGTCGAGAGACTCAGTATATTCAAAACCATGTTATGCAATGGTTAGCGACTATAATATGTTGGTGTAGTTTACACTAACGGTCTAACTCAAGTTTTGGTAAATGACAAATGAGTTAAGTTAGTTGTATTTATGTACTAAGAACTTACCAAGTGTGCAAGAATTGACGTGTCTGAAGGACCTGACATCAGGCTGAAATTCAGCTAGGTCCAAGAGACCGGATAGCTGGTGCGAAGTCCAGATAGGTCAACGGGCCGACCTAATATCTGGCAGAAAGTCTGGTTGGGTCCGCGGGACCTGATAATAGGTAGAAATCCAGTTGGGTATGCTGACCTGACAACTAGCATGAAGATCTGGTGGGTAAAGAGGCTAGTCAACCGACTACAAGTTGGTAAGTAAAGGTAAGTCACTGGAGGAGAGTGACTTGGTGGAGATGTGTTCTTGTTAAGGGACAGTAGGTGTCGGTCCAGTTTAGATCCATTTTAGATCCCTAAACTCATATCTTGACTAGATCCTGGTCTCTAGGAGAAATGATCTAATTACTACTCAGTATGATTGTGCTAACACTTGTCTTACAGGTTATTATTTGGTTTATTAGACTAACACACTTTGCAGGGCAAGAAGAACGCAAAAAGCCTCGGGTGAATAGTACCCGAGGCGCCTTCCAGGGGATGAAAGACACCTTCTGTTGGTTGCTACTCGGAATACCTAATGGTTCCTCTGTACAAAAATTTTGTACAATGTCTGAACCTTTTCTAGCTACCATGTGTTCTTTAGAATATTAAAGTCGTAGTAGATGATGTACAGAAGATGTTGGTCGAAGGCCTTTATATAGGCCCATTTTAGAAACCTGGAACCCCTCCGAGCACCTGGAGTATTACTGACGTAGTAATCTCTTATCGAAACTTGATCCGTCAAGTTTATCCACCTACGGGCGCCTAGACCCCCTCCAGGCGCCTAGACCATTGACGTGGGTTCGGCCAATTGTGCTCCAACTTAGCTTCTGGATGATTTTTCTGGTACGAGTGCCTGGACCAACCCCGGGCGCCTGGACCAACCCCGGGCACCTGGACCGCCCGGGTGCTTGGCCAGGCTACTCGGGCAAAGCTAGTATAGACATTAGGACCAACTTTGGGCGCCCGAAGTTCAGGAGCCCAAATCCCTTCTGGGTGTCGTATCCCTTCTGGGCACCCGAACACCCTTTTTCAAGATATTCTTTCCTGCAAAAAAAGTTAGTCCAGACATAAAAATTACCCTACAAAACAGAGTTAACATAATAAGTAAGATAGTAGTAGTAATTAGATCCTATTTCCCCGAGACCAAGTTCTAGTTAAGGTTTCAGCTTAGGTTTTCCAAATGAACTTAAGCTGAACCGGCGCCTACTGTTCCCTCAACTGGGAACGCATCCTCACTAGATCTCTCCTCCAGTTGCTTACCTTTACTTACCAATATTACAGACTTCAGGTCCCTTGACCCACCAGGACTTCCTGCCATATTTCAACAAATCTGGACTTCCTCCTGCCAGATCTCAAGCAATCTTATCTTTATGCCAGCTATCAAACTAGATGGACTTTAGCCTGATGTTCCGGTCCTCTAGACCCATCAACCCCTACATACTTGGTAAAATAATTAAATCACAAATACTCTAACTTTAATTCATTTGTTATTCATTAAAACCTGAGTTAGATTATTAGTGCAAATTGCACCAACATAAAGGTTCCAACAATTGGTATAAAAGCGAGGAGTGCTCTTGAAGGACTAACCACCTATAGGAGTAAGTGCTAGAGAAAGACAATGTTGGACCCCGTGATAGTTTTGATGTGATCAACCAAGTTGGTTAGGTCCTGCTTTGTGTTTGATCCCTGTGTCTGAGTGTGCAGGAGCTTAGGAGCACAGGAAGTCGAGTGGAAGACGCAGCTAGCGAGAAGGACGGCACGGGAAGGGAGCCGACGGGCTCAGTGCGTCCGAAGGACGAGAGAGCTACGGAAGAGTACTTCGGTGGGCGTGAAAAACGTGCACAGCATTTGAGGGACGTTAAGCCGGGATGGAAGGCTGCTAGAGGAGAAGGCCGGGAATTGGGTTCGGGTGAGCCCTATTCCAGTTGGCCGCAATCACCCAAAAGATTGGAGCATCGGAAGTCAAAGTGAAGCAAAGAAGCAAGCTGGAATTTGAGCTGCCAGTTTGGAGCCGCCTCAATCAGGCTTGGAGGCGCCTCCAACTTGAAGGCGCCTTCAGCCTTGTTGAAGGCGCCTACAACCAGGTCAAAGTGGTCGTTTGCGCTGCGGATAAAGTTTTATCCGCTGACCGAGCTGGAGGTGCCTTGAACCTTGTTGGAGGCGCCTTGGACCCTCAGGATAGGATTTCCAGGACCTATATAAAGGCAACTGTAGCTAGGAAAGAATCAACAACTCAAGCAATTAACTGTCTAATCATTCCTAGCAATAGTTCTAAGCTTCCAAAGTGTAAAAGGCTTCTCCGCCTTCAAAGGAGTTCTTTCAGTGCGCTTTTCTTACTGCCCTGGATTAACAACCCTCTTGGTTGTAACCAGATTAATTTCTTATCTCCTATTTTAATTCTGCTTTTATTTTTATCATTATTGCTATCTGTTTGAGTTGAAAGCACGAGAAGGGTATAGTTTATTTTGTTTGCAGCAATTCACCCCTTCTTGTCGGCCTCCGCTGCACCTACAATTGATATCAGAGCCTGACTGCCTCAGAAGGACTAACCGCCGACTGAAGCACGAAGATTGAAACGATGGTCGGAGCGAATATCCATCCCCCGAAGTTCAATAGAGACTTCGCGACATGGAAACATCGGATGGAGGTATGTTTCAAGACAAAATTTGATATTTGCTTAATAATGAAATATAGCTATTCAGTTCCAAAAGATAAGGAAGAATACACCTGGACGAAAAAGCAACAAATAGACTTCGTCGCCAACGGAAAAGCTGAGTTCCACCTCCTCAGCATTCTGCCACCTCAGGAGGTAAGTCGGATCGGAAGCTACGACTCCGCGAAAGACCTCTAGGAAAAATTCCTGGAGCTTCACGAAGGTACTTCCGAAGCGAAGCTTGCAAGATGCGACATCCTCCGGACCCAGTTGGCGAACCTCCGGATGAACCAAGGCGAGAAGGTAGCGCAACTCCAAGCGAGGATCAAAGAGTTGATCACGTAACTCAACAACCTTGGAGAAGAAGTAACGAACTGGGACTCGATCCGGTACGCGCTCAACGCCTTCCCGAGAACTCCCGATTGGGCTTCCTTAGTAGATGCGTACTACATC
>JBBMJZ010413103.1:7772722-7784380 GCA_037833815.1 Zingiber zerumbet | reverse complement strand
ATAATAAATTGGATGGGGTTGTTGAAATGGCACTTCACTGTCTACGTAATTGATTGTTAGTACATTAATGGCTGCTAAGGGTCTTATTTCATAGAGAGTATAATAAATCATTAATGGAACGAGAGCAAACTTAGAATTTAGATAATCTTAATAAAGTTATATGTGGAATTTAAAGGACAAAAATTAAAAGGACCATTTTTTTTTTTTTAAGAATGTGGGTGTTCTCTTTCCATTTCCATTTATCATGGAAAGGACGTTTCATTATTTTAAGTTGTCATAGCGCTACGCAATTATAGTAAATATGATATCGTATCTATACATGATGATAAAAAAATAAATATGCTCGTCCAAATCATAACTATACACAATTGTATATATAGTTGTAATAATTATGATTCTATAATTTTATATATTGTAGTAGTAACATGATGTGTTGACCTAATTAATATGTATCAGTATTGATATAAAATAAAGTGTCTATATTATGACAGTCATGAACTGTGATTGCTATAATACAGTGTTATTAGTATTAATTAGAATTGAAACTTTATTATAACATAATACTAATCAATGTTGATTGATACGGTGATAAAGATGACTCCCAAAAAAGTGGGTCAAAGCAATGAAGATTGACTAACACAGAGTCAAACGGTCAAAGTCATAGGGTCGGGTGGACTACGAGAGTGCGGACTGCGGTAACATGATGTGGACCTGCGTTGATTAATATTGACCAGTGAGCCTGTTTAAAGGCTGAGGAGATGGCGCACTAGCTCAGGTGGATGGTTTGTTGATGAATAGTTGATTCTCTAATCTGGAATGAAACTCCACAACAATCGTGCACACAGTCAGCCGATTCAATAAAGCGTTAGTGACCAAAGACCAGGGAAGGGAGTCCCTAGCAAGACCCTCTGACTCTCAAATCAGTACAGTTTCCTTGCAAGTGGAAGAACAGTTGTGGATGCGCGAATGAAGGTTTCGTGTGAAATTTACGTACCTTGCCAACGAAAGGACTCCCCTTTTTATACCACCTCTCACGATCTTCGTGACTATGAGGTGGCTTCATGCGTCAGAGTTTGTTAGGTAATTCTTCAAAGAGTTTCCGAGGAATTTTTTTTGTACTCACAGATGTATTTCTTTTATCGTTTATAACTTAAATACCTTCTGAAGTCGTTGAAGGGAGATGATGTTATAGATGAATCATCGATGAGAAACCATATAGACTCTGAAGAAGTTTCCAAAGAAATATTCTTCGACAATTATGTAGGCTATTAAAATGTTGTCGATTGTTCGTCTACTGAATATATCTCGGTCGGTCCGGAAGGTCGGCCAGATTGCTTGTCATTGTATTCTATCATAGTATCTCGGCCGGTCCATAAGGCTGGTCGTATTGCTTTCCATTGTATCAATCTACCCTATCATATGTTAAATACTACAGGAATCTGTTCTAATATAGTGTCCACAGTGTGCCAAAGCTTCATTCAAGAAGTTACATGGTAGATTATGTTTGAGCAATTTAGGTGCACTAAGTTTTGATGTTTGAGCAAAGGTTTACGTTAGATTTATTGTTGTATTTGATATGCATTGTGAATGTGCAGGATACAAGTACAATAAGGAAAATTCAAGTGTGATCTTGGCAAAGGAGAAAAGTTCAAGGATGAGTCTTGGCGGTGTAAGTCTAAGTATGTAGTCTTGGCAACGTAAGTCCAAGTGTGACTTGACAATGGATAAAGTCCCGGTGGTGAGGAGCCTCTTGGCAAAGGAAGACCCGACAATAAGGACAAGGCCAAAGGAAGTTCCAGAAGGCAAGACGTGAAGGATGGGGAAACATCCGAGGGACGCGAGGCTGATAGAGCAGGCTAGAAGGCTAGGTCTAGATTGGTCAGGCGAGGACGAGTGCTGAGTGATTGTACTCAGGGCAAAATACTATGTTTTTACGATTTACTGTAGCAGAACTGTAGCGACATTATAGCAATACTATAGCGATACTGTAGCAGTACTGTAGTGATACTATAGCAGTCGACTGGTACATTGTATCAGTCGACTGGTACACTATATCAGTCAACTGGTAGTTGACCATTGGGTAACAGTCTACTTCACTTAAAGGACCAATCGACTGGTGTATTAGTAGTCTTCCAAGCTCTTGTGTGTTATCCATGTGTATGTAATTAAGATTGTGGTGAGGTTTCTCCACCCATAAGGAGATTGAGCTAGCCAGAGTTTTCTGGGGAGTCATCCACCGACGGATCGGGATCGTCCACCTTATGGACAACCTTAGAATATGAGCCCTAATCTTCGAACCACGTAAACGCCTTGTGTTACAGTTTGTTTTGGTTTATTGTCTTCCTTTATTATTTATAGGGTTTAGCTTTCTTCTTGTTAGTTTGTATTTTATTTTTCGTTGCGTACTAACAAGTGTAGGAAGTGACGAGTTGGGTGAGACGCTATTCATCCCCCTTCTAGGGGCGTCAAGGTTCCAACAATTACAACTTCAAGTATACTATTAAAGCAATAATGAAAATTATACCGACAACTAAGAACAGAGAATTTTAAAGCTTCTGGTTGTCGGAGTCAAGTTATGCCTTTGTCGGATCATCCTTTGAGCAGCACACAGAAGAATGATTGCAAGTTCGAAGTTCTACTTAGCTGCTGCTCGAACCAGGCTTAAATAGCCCGTTGAGGGCGCCTCCAACCTCCATAGGAGGCGCCTTCAGCCCCGAGTCAGCCACGTTGATAAGCTTCGCAATGCTTGCTGCTTATCCACCCGAAGGCGCATCTAAGCTCTATGGAGGGTGCCACCCATCTAGCACTAAAGGCACCTTTAGCAGCCTTAGAGGGCGCCCTCGGCCTGCTTCCTGCGTTGCTTCCGCCAACGCACCCGAGGCGCCTCCAAGCTCCATTGAGGGAGCCTCGGTACTGTTCATCCGAGGCTTCTTTTGTGCAACTCCCTTCCTGCAAGGCATATTAGTCTACAAACAAAGTATACCCTGCAAAACCAAGTTAACACAATAATATAAGATAAATATAAGTACTTGATAGTCATCGGACTATTTAGTTCTGACTTCGGATTTCCCGGAAACCCTAGGTCCAACCGACGCCTACTGTTCCCTCACTGGGGAACACATTCTCACCTACTTCTTTCAGGAGAGTTTACCTGTTGCTAGATTCATCATCCAGACTAACTGGACTTTTGCTTAGCATCTGAAGCTTCCGATTTTCATGCTAGACGTCCGCTCCATAACTCGTCCAGTCTTCCACCTGGTTCGCGATACTAGGATTTCAACCTACAGTCCCCGACTCTAGGGTTTTGCCCGAAGCCTTCGACCCACCAAGACTTTCTGTCTAGGGTTACCACCCCCTAGGACTTAGGGTTACCACCCTCTAGGGGTTTCCGCCTGCCTAACGGTAGTTAGGACTTTTGCCTAAGTACACTTAGGACTTTCCTGCAATCTCATTCAAAACTCGTTAGACCACAAATAACCTTAATTTTGAACTCTTTGCCATTATCAAAACTTAGGTTCGATCGTCAGATGCTTCCCACACCAACAGGACCAAACCTTTACCTGCTAAAGTTCGAGGTGAAGTTCACGTGCTGGAAATGCCTAATGGAGGTGATCCTATCCAAAAACGGTGAAAACAGCTGGCTGGGGATGTGACTCCATGATTGAACTCGAGAAGACTTCGCTTCGACTTGCAAAACCAATAACGTCAGTGTCGGGCTAGGGAAGGGGTCTCCAACGTTGGCCCTTTGACGCTCAAGTCAGTCACCGGAATAGTAGAAGAATAGTATAAATTGTAGAACAAGAGCATGATCATAAATAACGTATACCTCCTCCAGTGCATGGACCCCCTTGATATAGTGGCCCTGTAGCGTACATGCACGCTGTAAGTACCCCACGGTAATTTTAATGTTGTCAACTAAGTTAAGTTAGATTTTATGTGTGTTTAATCCTTGTATCTAAGTGTGTAGGAGCTTAGAAATATAAAAAGTCGAGTGGAAGATGCAGCTAGCGAGAAGGATGGCACAAGAAAGGAGTCGACAGACTTGGTGCATCCGAAGGATGAGATGCTATGGAAGGGTACACCGGTGGCGAGAAGGGCGCGTGCGGCGGTTCAAGGGATGGAAAGCTGGGGAGTAAGGCTGCTCAAGGAGAAGGTCGGAGTTGGGTTCGGGTGAGCTCTACTTCGGTTAGCCGAAGCATCACCCACGTAAAGAGATCAACAAAGGAGATGATCTGCCGTATGGAAGGTACTTTCGATGAACAATACGAAGACGCCTTCCAGCCTTTGAAGGCGCCTTCCAATAGTCATTAGCCACGGATAGAGTTTTATCTCCATCAGATAAAACTTATCCGATGGAAGACGCCTTGGGCCTCATTGGAGGCTCCTTCAAGCTCGGATATAATTTTCCATGGACTATAAAAAGACCCCTAGAAAATAATCAACAACTTATGTATTAACTTTCCTAGTCATTTCTGAGCTATCAATGTGTGTAAAAGGCTTCTTCGCTTCAAATGAAGGAGTTTCCTTGTGAGATTTTTAACGCCTTGGATTAACAACTACCTAGCTTATAACCAAGTAAAACTCTGGCCTTATACCTTATTCTTTACATTGTTTTCATGAATGTTTATTGTCTATATATTTGCTTAATTTAATTGTGCATCCTTGCTAAGCAAAACAAGAAATTCATTTTAACTTTGATCATAGGCAATTCACCCCCCTCTTGCCGGCTTTGCTGCTTCAACCATTGGTATCAAAGTCCAACCGCTTCAGAATAATTAACCACCGACTAAAGTACAAAGATAATGGCTGGAGCTAGCATCCACCCACCAGTGTTTGAGAGGGAGTTCGCGTTTTAGAAGCGACTAATGGAGGTATTCTTTAAGATAGATTTTTATATTCTATTAATAATAAAATATAGTTTTGAAACACCAAAGAACAAGAACGAAGAATAACTCGAAGAACACCTCTACACCAAAAAGTAGCACGATGAGTTTATGGCAAACGGTAAAGCTGAATTTCACCTTATGAGTGTACTATTGATTGAGGAACTTGATAAAATTAGCAACTACAAAAGTGCAAAAGAACTTTGGAAAAAGTTCTTAAAACTATATGAAGAACCAAAAGAAGTCGAATCAAACTCCTCGATGGACACTGAGTCATCATCCAAAGAACCTAAGACCGAGGAAATTGCTGGAACAACATTTATAGCCGAATACATAGCTGAACACAAAGAAAGCTCATCCAAGATAAGAATCGATAAAGGGGGAGAGTCTTCGGAAGAAAGCAGTGATGAAGGGGGAGTATCGGATAACGAAATCGTAACGGTAAGTAAGGTACGTTCCTGACATCCTGAGGAATTATTTGAATTCATTAAAATACTTTCTAAAAATATAATAGATTTAGCAAAAAAGAATGTAAAGTTAAAATTTACTTTAATAAATGCATGCAATATGGAAGACTTTGATAAATTAAAATTTAAAAATAATAAATTTAAAAATAAAATAGAATGGCTAGAAAAAGATAATTCATGTTCAAATTTTTTACATGCTCTAGAAAAAAATTACAAATATTATCGAAAGCTTAACTGATATTTTTGATACTATCGGAGATAAATTATAAAAGTGGAAAGACAATTTCATTCTAAAAAAATATTTGGTTAACCTAGTAAGGCATAATTTATTTTGGGTTTCTAAATCTTGTTTAAATAATTAAATAAATTTTTATTTACATGTCTAAATTATCTTTATCTTATTAGATAAAATAATGCATGCTAGAAATTTAATTTACTTGATTTATTCTTGCTAATAAAATCAATTATTTTTGTTAATTTTCTAGTTAAATTTTTTTTACTCAAAATTTTATCTGTACAAAATGAAAATATTATTTACAAAAATAAAATTCTCAAACAAAATTTCCGTTGTGTTGTTTTTTTAAAAAATAGCATTTTAAAAATATTTTGCAAACTTATTTTTGAAAACTTTTATTTTTCTATAATAAAATATGATATTTTCTATCGTAATAAAATTCTTTGACATTTTTTGATTTTATTTAAATTATTTTTTAAAAAGTTAATTTTTAATATTAAAAATTTAGAAAAATAGAAACTCTAGAACTTTAAAATTTTCTAGTATTCGATAATATATTTCATATCCAGAAAACTTTTAGAGTTGAAAAATATTTTTAAGTTTAATTTTCACAAAATTGATTGTTTTAATGAAATAAATCAATTCTGTTTGTTAAACTAATTTTTTTTATGAAAACTTTTCTAGTGATAAAACTTATTCTATTTAAGTTTGATAAAAAATTTCAAGATTTTTCAAAATAGAAAATAAATTTCTAAATTATTTTTGTCGAAATAAAAGATTAATTAGTAAAGATAGAATATTTTTAAAAATTATATCTAAAATATGTTAGCTTACTGATAATTCTTGTTAAGTACGCCTAGAAAAATATTTCAAATTTTCTAATAGTTTATTTTATTTTTCCCAAATTTTATTTTGATGTGATCGTAGAGGGAGAAGTAAGTACAAGTTACAGAGGTGTAATAATTTTATTGGTTAATTCATTACAATATTTGATTCTAATTGTAACTTCTTTACATAAGTTATGTTATTGTATTTTTAACCCTAACTTGAACTTGGGTCGATACACATCAAAAATGGGGAGATTATAAGTACTCTGTGGTAGTTTTGATGTGGTCAACCAAGTTAAGTTAGGTCCTATGTGTGTTTAATCATTGTGTCTAAGTATACAAGAGCTTAGAAACACAAGAAGTCGAGCAGAAGAGATTCATTTTAACTTTGATCATAGGCAATTCACCTCCCTCTTGCCAGCTCCGCTGCTCCAACACATGCTTCTCAAAGTGTGTGCATGTTTCCCCATCTTTCCTATGAAAAGACAAGTCAAAAAAATATTTATGACATCATTTCTTAACAGGACATGCAAATTCCTGATATGATAGTGAAAGCTTCCGTCGTACGATTTGCCTGTGACCATCCGCTACTGTCAGCGGCACCAACTCTCAGAATGATACGATGAACTAAACAAGGGGTCCCACTGTTTGGTCGAGCGGGGGAGCTGTTCGGCCAGGATTCCCCACCCGGTCGCTCTAGGTTGTTCTTCTCCACAATCGCTCGGCTCAGTAGGTTGTTCGTCATACGGTTGGACAGGTGGTCCGGTAGAACTAGCTTTTATAGGGTTATCACAGTTGTGAACATTTATTCTCCTCTCTTTAGTCATCCGGCTATCGAGTCACTGCCTATAGCCATGTCGAACGAGCAATCTGGTCAGATGAGCCTCTAAGAGACACCATGATATTGGGCCCTCCTTCTGCTGAGTGGGCGGCCATGCCCGATTGGACCCTTTAAGTTTGATTGGCTTGTTGCCACCCGCTCGGCCAACTTTGGTGACCCAACGATTCCATGCCTTTGACCACCTTGACTTTGACCTCCACATCGGCTGCTCTTTCCACCTTTGACTCGTCCTTGGTGAGCTCCTTTTACCATCGTATCACAAGTCTTCCCCTCAAGTTTAGTCGAAGGAGGTCGTAAGTCCAACTGACTGGACGAGCAGTGTCTTCAGCGGCCTTTCCGCCTGATCGGGCATCCTCTATTTTAGACCCGTCGCTCAGCTTACAGCTTGCTTGATCAAGGGTTTATAATCACTGCTCAACTTTTGAACAAGGGTTTATAGTCGCCGCTCGACTGTTGAACTAGAGTTTATAGTCGCCGCTTTTTGTAAATTTAAAACGAGAGTTTATAGTTGCCGCTTGACTTTCCGTAATTTCTTAACGAGAGTTTATAGCCATTGCTCGGCTTATACTTTTCGTCGCATCCCGAGTTATAGTCATCGCTCAACTATCAACTTTACTTCAATAATTTTGTATCAAGAGTTTATAGCCGCCGCTCAGCTTTAATCATTAATGTTCAAGGGTTTATAGTCGCCACTCGACTTTTTGATTTTTATTTCATAAGGGTTTATAGTCACCGCTCGACTTTTGACTTGGCCAATAGATGCAAGAGTCTAGGGCACCTTGATTTTTTCATTCATCATTCTCCTGCATTCACAGAATAGAAGTTTTTACATTTTTATATGACTCTGACAATGCACCTATCATCCAGCCCGGTAGGGCTAGAGGTAGTTTGCGCACTAAGGTCGCTCGAGATTTTGCCCATTCTTGTCTTGCAAATAGTAGGATCTCTACCGCTGAGCTTCTGAATGACCTTGTATGGGCCTCCCTATGGCGCCTCTAATTTGATGACATTTTGACCGACTTCACACTCTTCCACACTAGGTCGTTGAACTGTAATTATCTAAGGATCACCATTCGGTTGTAACTTTGCTTCATCCTCTGCCAGTAGGCTGTTAATCGGCCGATGACCTTATCTCTAACTTTGTCTATCAAGTCAAGCTCCATAAACCACCGATAGGCATTTCCCTCATTGTAGAGCTGCACCGGGTCGGACTCTACCCCTACTTTGACCAACAACACTGCCTCGCCTCCATACACCAAATGAAACAGGGTTATGCCGATTACTTCTCTAGGCGTGGTGCGGTAGACCCACAGGACGCTCGAGAGTTCATTAACCGAGTTACCTCCGGTGTAATCATGCCGAGCCCAGAGTCGTTTGAGGATCTCTTTGTTGGTGACCTCCGCCTGGCCGTTCCTCTGTGGGTAGGCCACTTATGTGAAGACCTGCAAGATGTCATAGCCTGTACACCACTCCCCGAGTCTCCGCCCTAATAACTGCCTACCATTATCCGAGATGAGCTTGGAGGGATGTCGAACTGACACAAGATATTTTGTCATATAAATTTGATAATCATGTGCTCGGTTATCTTGGCGAGCGGCTAGGCCTCCACCCATTTTGAGAAATAATCGACTGCCACCTGTAAAAATCTTTTTTGCCCGATCGCCATGGGAAATGGTCTAATGATGTCTATGCCCAACTGGTTGAATGGACAGAACATGGTGGATGCCTTCAGTTCTTCAGTAGGTTCGTGTGATATGTTCTGATACTTCTGACAGAACATGCATGTGGTCACCATCCGAGCGGCGTCAGCCTGCAATGTTGGCCAGAAATACCCAGCCAGTAGGATTTTACGAGCCAATGACTGGCCGCCCAAATGATTATCACAGGAGCCTTGGTGCACTTCTTGCAATATGTATTGAACGTCATCCAATCTAATGCACTTGAGTAGTGGTCTTGAGAAAGCCCTCTTGTATAAGTGATCTCCAATTAAGGTGAACCGGCTAACCCTCCTTTTTAATGGCTGAGCTTCCTCCCGTTCATCCGGTGTGACATCCGATCAGAGGAACTCGACCAGTGGCATCCTCCAGTCACTCAGTATGCCCATTCCAGTCATCCTGTTCGATATACGCCACCAGCAAAACCTGCTCGACCGGCTTATCTACGACAACTGGACATAAAGAACTCATTAACTTCGCCAGCTTGTCTACATACTGGTTGTCTGACCGGGGTACTTTCTGTATGATCACTTCTTGGAAACCTACCTTCAGTTTCTCGAAAGCTTCAGCACACAACTTAACCCGGGTGCTATTTTTTTTTCAAATACTCTCGATGATAGTTGCTGAGTTGCTAGCTGAGAATCTAAGTAGATGAGAACTCTTGTGGATCCCACATGTCGGGCTGCTTATAAGTCGACTATTAAGGTCTCATATTCTGCCTCGTTATTTGTGGCGTGATAGTCCAGCCGCACTGACAATTGCATTCTATCCTCGCACAGCAACATTAAGAGGATACCTATTCCGCTGCCTTGCTAGGTGGACGAGTCGTCCACATATATCTTCCAAGTCACGTCTGGCTCAGTGTTTGTACCTCAGTGATGAAATCAGCTAAAGCTTGAGCCTTGATCGCCGGTTAGACTTCATACTATATGTCAAACTCGCTCAGCTTGTGATCCATTTGATCATCCGTCCGGATGCTTCCAGGTTAAGGAGGACTTTTCCCAGCGTGCTATTAGTTAGCACCATTATGGGGTGTGAGAGGAAGTATGGACAAAGCCTCTGAGTGGTGAGGACTAACTCGTACACCGATTTTCCAAGACAAGTATAGTGGAATTTTGTATCTTTGAATATATGACTTAAGAAATACACCGGTTGTTGTTCAGCGCTGTTCTGCCGCACCAACTCCAAACTGATCGATCACTCTGTGGAAGACAAGTATATCCAGAGCGGCTCACCGGCGATGGGCTTAGCTAGTACAGGTAAGGAGGTTAGGTTTTTCTTTAGCTATTCCAGCGCGTTATCGCATTTCTCGCTCCACTAGAACTTTGTTGCTCGATGCAGAATCTTAAAGAAAGTGTGGCTCCGATCGGATGACTTGGATATAAATCTCGATAGTGTAGTGATTCGTCCAGTCAATCCCTCGGCCTCCTTCAAGTTATGGGGCGGGGGCATGTCCTGAACCACCTTTACCTTTCTTGGATTTGTTTTTACCCCCGCTTGGTCATAATGTAGCCGAGGAAGCATCCGCTCTTAACCTTGAACAGACACTAACTCGAGTTAATCTTGATCTCGTACGTCTGCAAGGTCCGATAAGTCTCTTCGACGTCTGCACAAAGGTTAGTTTCTTAGAGGGATTTTATTAATATGTCGTCGACATATACCTTCATATTACAGTCGATCTGTCGCCGTAACACCTTGTTCATCAGCCTTTGGTAAGTGGCACCAGCGTTCTTCAATTCGAACGATATAACAGTGTAGTAGTAGGCCCCATTGGTCGTGATAAAGCTGACCTTCTCTTGATCCTTCTTGGCGAGCGGAACTTAATGGTAGCCCTGGTACGCATCAAGCATGTAGATTAGCTCGCGGTTTGTCGTGGAGTCCTCTATTTGATAGATGCGCGGCAGGGGATAGAAATCCTTCGAGTAGGCTTTGTTCAAGTCATGGAAGTCGATGTAGACCTGCCACTTGTTGCATGGCTTGGAGACCAGCACCACATTGGCTAGCCAACTCGGGAATTGATTTCGCGAATGTGGCCAGCCTCTAGTAATTTTTCTAATTCCGCTCGGATGATTTAGTTCTATTCCAAGTTGAAGTCCTTCTTCCTCTGCTTCACCGGTCAGGCATCTGGTCGAACATGCAGCTCATGCTGCGCCAAGCTCGACGAAATGCCTGAGAGCTCGTGAATCAACAAAGCAAACACATCGTGGTTTTTCCTAAGGTAGGCCACTAGCTCACCCTTCCTTGCATCGGTCATATCAGCTTTAATGAAAGTTGTGGCTTCTGGTCGGCTAGGGTGGATCTGAACCTCCTTTTTTTCATTGTAGACCAGCATAAGAGGCTCTTCCATAATCACATTTACCTCCAATCGCTGCGTCTTCTGAGCGGCCTGCGCCTCAGACTTGACCATCTCGACGTAGCACTACTAAACGACCAGTTGGTCACCTTTGACTTCGCCCACCACATTGTCCACTGGTAACTTGATCTTCAGGTAAAATGCATACACTACTGTTTGGAACTCGTTAAGGGCAGTTGGCCCAATATAATGTTGTAAGCGGATGACGCATTAACCACGATGAAGTTAATTTGTGGTCGTAGTCCGCATGAGTGGCTCCTCTCCACTTGATATGGCCAGCCGAGTCTAGTAGATTGACAATACTTCATTGCCCGTTAACCCATATAACAAAGTCGTC
>JBBMJZ010413103.1:7737495-7751744 GCA_037833815.1 Zingiber zerumbet | reverse complement strand
TTCTCCTGCCTAGCCTCCAACTAGGTCTTTCCCGGTTGAGTAAACAGCCTGCACACTCAGTCAACTTGTTAGATCACAACAAGATTTACTTGAACCTTTGACAACATCAAAACTTAGGTTTGATTCTGGTACAACTTGCACCAACAGACATCCCATTGGAATTTTATTGTTCGGTGAAGTATCTTGAAGAAAGACAATGTAGTGTCTAGAACCCATATGTTTTAATTAAGAATATTTTTATTTAAGTAATTTATATTAAATTCGAATTGATTTAATTTAAATGGATAGCTTTACTTGAGTTTAATTAATTTAGGTATATTACATCCGAATTTATATAAAATTTTATGAATTAAATATGTATAAAATTTGTATGACTTGAATAGGTATAAGACTTATTTTCTCTGTATAGGTATAAAAATTTATATATATAAAATTTATATACCAAAGGGATATAAATTTTTATGTAGCATAAAAAGGGGGAGAACTTAGTCAAAAATTTATTACTAGGGATAGAATCCAAAGTTTGGAAAGAGCAAGGTGTATAAGAGTGATTTGGCAACCAACATATATACCTTAGAAAGAAAAAAAAACTTGCTCCTATTTGTTTAGTTAGGCCACCTCCCCCAAGCTCCTAGCATCCACTTTCCTCAAAATCCCGCAAGTTCTAAAGCCTCCCACATTCACCTAAAGACCGCCGGTCCTAAGCTCTAAAGGGAAGAAGAGAGGAAGGAGATTGGTAGCAAGGATTTGGAATCATGTTCTCTACTTTGCTTGATGCTATAATTAGTTCCTATAACTTGTGGAATTCAGATTCTATATATTCTTATGTTCTTTTCTGTGTTTTTTAGAAGATGATACTATGGTTTATAGGTTTCAGATTCTATAGGAGTTGTTTTGATCACTGAGCTAGTTTTAATCTCTGAATTTTAGGGGGTTTATAATCATGTTTTTTCCCCTATACAATCATGTTTAGGTTCTTCTATTGGTTTCCAATTAGGAGGTAGCAATTTTTTTGTTGTTGAAAATGGTTGAATAAGCTATATAATGGGATTAGGAGAAAGTTAGTTTACTCACTGCGTTAGGGAGTATAATTATGTTATCTCTTTACCATCATACTAGCCTCTTATACATGTAGACAACTAGAGGTTAGTTAATATTATGTTGCTCTTAGTTGTGTGCATGAATTTTATATTTTGGTTATTTTAGAAACATGTATGTTTGTTGATCCTATCTGAAGGCTATGAGATGGTATGTTGGCTCCGATGGATTGTTGGTTAAAGAATAATGAGCTTCTTGAGATCTGAATGAACTCCTCAATGATCTTGTGCACAATTAAACGAGCCAACAAAGTATTAGTGATCCAAGACCGAGGTGGGAATCCCTAACTAAGCCCTCCGACGCTCAAGTCAGTCTCTCTCTCTTGAAAGTGGATGAAGAATAGTAGCGAAAATGCAAGAAAGTAGAACTTCAGATGTAAATGTTTGTGTACCGATAGAGAGGATTCCCTTTTTATACCACCTCACATAACCTCCGCAGTTGTGAGATGGTCCCCGGTTTGTTAAAATTTGTTAGGTGATGGAAGAAAGTACAACTTAGATATTTTATGATAGTTCTGAGGAATCTTTTTTCTACCCACAGATCTACCTCTTTTGTCGTTTATGTTCCACACCATTACTAAAGTTGTTAAAGGAGAACGCTCTTGTAACTGACTCATTAGTGGGAAATCAATTAGTTTTCACAGGAAATTTTAAGGGAATATTCCTCGACAATTATGACAGGATGTCAAAATGTTGTCTGCTGTTTACCTACTACATGTATCTCAATTAGTCATTGAGCCGACCAGATATTTAGAATGTCTTCTACTGAAGGTATCTCAGCCAATCATTAAGTCGGTTGTATGCAAGTTATATGATAGATGGTCTGTTATAAATATATTTAGAGCTCCATATGACAGTATCTTGCATTTACACCTGGACAACTTGAAATCCGATTAACATATGAAAGTTACTAATACTAAGAACCTTAATCCTAGTCGGGCACACATGGAGAACTTTACATTCGATCAGCCTTCGCCCATCCAATCGCATATTAAGAGTTATATATAAGGCTAAATGCCTTTATGCTCTCGGAGCTTTGCCCGGTTGAGCGCACATAGAAAGTCTTACATTTGATCGGTTTTCACCCAACCAATCATCTGTTGAGAGTTATATATAAAGCTAAGTGCCTTTATACTCGCTCGAGCTTTACCTGATCAAGCGCACATAGAGAGCCTTACGTTCGATCAGCCTTCGCCTGACCAATCGTATGTTAAGAGTTATATGCAAGGCTAAATGCTTTTATGCTTGCCCGGACTTTGCCCGGTCGAGCATACATAGAAAATTTTACGTTTGATCGACTTTCACACGGCCAATCGTATGTTAAGACTTTTATATAAGGCTTAAATACATATAGCATGAATAGCCTTTCGTCCAGTTGAACTCTTCTAAGTCCAACCGACCATTAACTGACCAAGCGCCCTATTTCTCACTGTCATCATAAAACCTTAGAGTTCTTATATTCTACCAAGCTTGCAACCGGACGGCCCTATATGAGTGTTCTGCTTTAGAGCTACGTGGACGAGATTTAAGTACTCCGAGGTTGGCGTTCAACAGAACCAAATAACAAATACCACTCTATCTCCACTTTGACCACCATTTCATCTTGACTTTGATATCCACGTCATATCTTGAACTCACTCACCATAACCCGTATCATTTGTGATCATGTTTACGCTCATGGCTATATAGAGACCATGTTTATATTTATGTTCACGCTTATATAGTGATCACATGTTTAGGTACGTAATCATATTTATCTCCATGTTTATGTTTATGTTCATACTTATGAAGTAATCAAGTTTATGTTAGATGCATGTTTGTAGTTATGTATATGCTCATGTAATGATCTTGTTTACGTTATGCACGTGTTTACATTATGTTCTATGCTTGAGTAGTAATCATGGTTATGCTTTGTACTTGTTTAAGTGTAATTAGTGTGACCCTAGGGATCCACGCCCGAGCCACTTACCTAATTATGTTCCGGGGACCTATGCCTAAAAAACTCACCCACTTATGATCTGGGTAAGCCCAGGGAATTTACCAAGTTATGATCCGGGCAAGCCCAGGGAGCTTACTCTATAGGTAAGATATGTTCTGGGGACCTACGCCCGGGAAACTTACCATTAGGATTAGTTATGTATGTATGGGTAACATATGTCTCGGCAAGCCGGGAATCTTACCATAGAATTAGTTATGTATGTATAAGGAGGATATGTCTCGGCAAGCGGGGAAGCCTCCCAATGTTGATCTGGGGGAGTCCTACACCTCGGGGAGCTTACCAAGCTACAATCCGGGTATTGTGTATCACTCTCGTTCCAAGATTCGGGTGTGGATACCTTTTGTCCGAGGAGCTTCGAGCATCAATTTGGGGATCCCTCCCGAGTAGCTCATACTATGGGTAAAATATGATCCGGGCGAGCCTAGGGAGCTTATACCATAGTATCAGTTTAAGTATGTCTGGGTAGGGGTACCCGTTCTAAGGCTCGGATCCCTACCAATTATGGTAGGAGCAAGGGGATAGTAAGATATGTCCCGGGCAAGCCCAAGAAACTTTACCTAAGAAATCATTCATGTATGGGACAGTGGTATGATCCAGGGACTCATGCCCAAGGAGTGCGCCAAACCATGAAGACTTATGTTTATGTGTATGTTTATGCTACGTATTTCATGATCAATCTTATACTCTTATGCTTATGTTCACGTTTATGTTCATATATGTTTATGTTTATGCCTATATATGTTTATGCTCACTTCTATACTCTTATATTCACGATCATGTGTATGTCCATGCATGCAATATGGTTACATTCATGCTTTAGTTCGTATATGTAAATAAAATACTTTACTATGAATAAAGATTTGGATAAGTTAGGATTCTCCACTTGAACACATAGAACACAAACTAATTAATCCATAGTATGGTTTGAATGTGTTGAGTTTCCCGACTCATAGATTTTAATTATTTCAAGTAATGAGATGAATGGGGTAGGAGGCATTGATGGGTGAGCAAGCTTGGGACAATAGCAACACAACACGAATACCTTCTAGTTTAGTTTATGCATTAGATAAATATTTTCCTTTGATAATTAAACTCTGGAACTATATGACCAGTACCAAGGTTGCTAGTAGTTAATGTTTTAAGAGATATTTATGTACCTTACTTAAATTTGAAAACCTGTTATGGATGAATGTGCAATTGAGATTCAGGACGTTTGCATACTTTTATATATATACATTTCAGGCAAGCTCCAATTAGCCAATCGTGAGATGAAGCGAGACAATGTTGTGATCCGGTCAGTTAGTCTTTGTGCTTCCTTCAAATTACACGAGAGAGCCATATCTTAGAGGGTCTACACTTTACTTGTGTTGGCTTTGATTCCTCGCTTGATCACAATGTAACCTAGAAAATGTCCGCTCTTTGCTCTGAACAGACATTTTGCTAGGGTTAAGCTTTAATCAATATTGCCTCAAGGTTTGGTAAGTTTCCTCAACATCTGCTCACAAATTTACCACTCGAAGGGACTTAATAAGAATGTCATCAACATAAACCTCCATATTCCGCCCGATCTACTTCTGGAACACTTTGTTCATGGTCGTTGGTTAGTTACTCCTGCATTCTTTAGTTCGAACGGCATGATATTATAACAATAGGTTCCTTCAGCAGTTATGAAGCTAACTATTTATTGGTCGTCTTTGGTGAGCAGAACTTGATGGTAACCCTGATACACATCCAGCATGTAAATTAACTCGCAGTTGGAAGTTGAGTCCACCACCTAATCAATCCATGGCAAGGGTAGTAATCCTTGGGGCACGCCTAATTGAGGTCTCTAAAGTCGATGCTCTGGCTTAGACACTAGGACCACATTGACCAGCCAGCTTAAGAACTACGCCTCCCGAATATAGTCGACCTCCAGTAACTTGTCCACTCCCGCCCGGGTGATTTTATTCTAGTCAACTCTAAAATTCCATTTTCATTCCATAATCGGTCAGGCATTTGAATAGATATGGAGTACATGCTCCATGATTGTAAGTGAGAAATCAATGATTTCCTTTGGCTCCCAGGTGAAGATATCATTATTACGTGTTAGACACGCAACGAGCTTTTCTTTGAGTTCCGGAGCCAGGTCGGCAACTATCTGGGTGGTAGCATCTAGGTGGCTTGACCAAATTTACACCTCCTCTTTTTCCTCATAGACGTGTGTGGAAAGACAGTACAAATGGTGCTAACCTCCATTCGCTAAATCTTCCGAGCGGCATTAGCCTCCGTCTTGACAATGTCAACGTAGCACTTGCGTACTACTAGTTGATCTCCTATAGCTTCCCCGACCTGGTTGTCCACAGAAAACTTTATTTTTTGGCAGAAAGCCGATACGACTGCCCGAAATTCATTTAGGGTCGATCGACTCAATATAATATTGTAGGCTGAGGGCGCGTCCGCCACTATGAAGGTCAATCGGCATATCCTCATTAGGGGCTCCTCCCCTAAGGATATGACCAACTTTATTTGCCCAAGCTGCTGGACCTCATTGCACATGAATCCATATAGTGAAGTCACCATGGGCTAGAGCTCACCTTCATCGATTTGTAGCTACTCTAACGCTTGCTTGAAGATGATGTTCACTGAGCTGCCAATATCTATAAAGTTGTGATAAATGTTATAGTTGGCTATAACATGCTTAATTATTAAAGCGTCGCCATGGGGCACTACGACCCCCTCCAAATCCTTGGGCCCAAAACTAATCTCGGGTGCTTGTGTCTGCTCTTAGCTGCATCTGACTGCATGGATCTCCAGTCAACATGCATGTGACTTCTTTGTTCGGTTGGAATCTCTATTAGTCGGGCCTCCGGCAATCATGTCAATATCTCCCCGAGCGACATTATTAGGGTTTTCTTCTTACCGTGTCGGGGGTTGTTCCTGCTGGACTCGAGCCGGAGCTCAGTCTCCCTGTTGTTGAGGCATTCTCTGACGTTAAT
Source organism: Zingiber zerumbet (assembly GCA_037833815.1). NCBI lineage: Eukaryota > Viridiplantae > Streptophyta > Magnoliopsida > Zingiberales > Zingiberaceae > Zingiber > Zingiber zerumbet. The sequence goes on along the minus strand of JBBMJZ010413103.1, from coordinate 7,745,673 downwards.
TGGCACCCTAGTAGTCTCTTCTGAGTGGCTCATTCGGCCTTTGATACGACTGACGATGAGGAAACGGTGAACATCGATGAAACTCTTGGTTAATCTCCTAGCATTGCTCGAGATTATAATGGTAACGGTCTTAACGGTCGTGCATCATCAGCGATGGTAGGTACAAAATCTTTGTAGAGCCCATTTTGGGGGCTCAGGGGATCTTCTTTGCTTGGCCTCTACATGTTGTACCGCTTGAGGTCGCAACTCCTGGTGATGAGGCTGAGGACCCTCTCGGGGTCCCTTCTGTGGAAGAGGCGGTGGAGGAGCTCGGCGCTATGAGACAGAGGCTGGAGCGGGTGCAAAGACCTCCTTCTTCCAAGCGGATTGTGCTTCTTCAACATTAATATATTCGGCCGCTCGGCTCAGTAGATGGTCGAAGTTTCTAGGAGACCTCCTAATGAGAGAATAAAATAAATCATTATCTGTGAGCCATTAGAAAAAGACACTAAAATTTTCAGGGTAACCGAAGGGACATCCATAGCCACCTAATTAAATTTTTTGATATAGACCATGAGTGTCTCCTTAGGCCCCTGCTTGAGCGAAAAGAGACTTAAGGGAGTCTTCTGATAACGGCAACTGCTGGCGAAATGATGGAGGAAGAGCTTACGGAAATCCTTAAAACTTCATATGGATTCAGCAGATGAAAAAGAATGTCGGGTGTTAGAAGTTGCCGAATAAGGGCATATGTACAGCTTGGGAGGTGTACAGTCACCGTCTGAGGAATCTTCCGTTACCCGTATGCACCCTTTTCGTAACTTATGCCATTAATACTGCGATTGAAGGAATATGCTGTCACAATGTGTCGGCCGATATAAAGTGTAGAGTCACCTTCGATGAAGGTTCCATTGAATGCTCATGTAACAATAAAAAAAATATTCTCTGACAAACAGTTGGCATTCTCTGACAAGATATTGTGATTCTTTAACCATGTGGTCCTCCTAAGATGTTTCGACTGAATATTTAACCAACTGGATGTATATATAAAAGTAGTGTACTGAGTATGGTAGGGCGTTCGGCCCTTAAGGATGCTCGGATATATGTTGTGTGATACTGGAGATCTGATTATGAAATAATAGAGAACCAAGTCCCCTAAGTTCGAATAACTTTATAACCGACGAACCATACATAGGGATACTTGCTTCTGAAAAATGGAGAACCGGGCCTTGAGAGGCCCGATCAGTGCTTTCAACCGATAGGCCTTGTACTTGAAGGCCTATCCCTGAAGTGATAACTTGAACTTTAGAAATTCGATCCTATTTCTTCTGAGGTTTATATTGTATGTTGATTCTTCAGAGATAAAGATACTGAACCATGTAACTCTAGTTAACTTTATACCCGGCTACCCATATGCAGGAATATGAGGGAATGAATAGTGAAAGCTCATATGTTTGACCGACTACATATTAAGTCATATTCTGAGAGTCAAAGACTGAATTTTTAGAACTTAGTTGAATATATTCTCAATCGGACCTGTGACAAACCAGTCCTCTCTTAAACCCAAGTGGATAATAGACAGCCAGATATACACTAAATGTCTTGGCACGGTAGTGAAATGCTAGCTCCTTCGGATCCGGCCGAAGCTAGGGCCGATCGGCGGTCGTTCTTGGATTGGGACCTTAGCGTTGGATGAGGAGCAAAAGAGGAATATACTAGTTGCCCTCTCTTCTTAACTTTGACAAACATGTCATCTTAACTTGGCCTTCAACATCACCCGGGATTCGTGTTTAACATTCATATCACTATGCAACTCACTACAGAATGGTGGCAGGTAAATATGTCGTATAATGACTTTTCGTTTTGAGTTGCACAGAAGAGTAGTGCCTAAACGCTCCACCAGTAGAAGTCGATTATGATAGCTGCTAAACTTACACTGAACCATCTTATCCCATTCTCCCTTTGGGTTGGGATATTAAGAAACTTAAGTCGCACTTAATCTACTCCCATTAGTTCTATTTTTAAAACACGACTTAAACCATGTGATTCAGTTAACTTCTTGAGCTAGGATTTATTAGAAAACTCAATTTGAATCAGATTTAGTAGCCATAGTTAGAATTTCGAAACAACAATGAGCATCGCATCGACTGTCGAAAACTATAATGCAGGTGAAACCTAGATCAATCCGTCCCCGAGCTTAAGATTTCAAAACATTAGAGATGAGCATAATCCAGCTAACTTAAATCTAGTCAAATTTCCAGTATAAAACTAACCACATGCTTCCAACGTATATAAATGATCCACACGAGCCAAGTATGCATCAAATTAATCTTATTAGAATAATAGCAAAATATTTGGAGAATATTCTTATGGTAGCTAAATCCTTAAGGAAAAGTTAATGAGATTAAAAAAAAGAGAGATTTTTTTTTAAATGCCTCTTATTTCTATCATCATGATGTCAGGGCGTGTCATTTAAAAACTATATATATTAAAAGAAAGAAATATCATTATTTTAATATTATTATAACAACTATAATTATAGTAGCAATATTATAAAATAAATTTTTTCTAACATAATTAAAATCTCTCTAATATTTGTTTACAATTAAGATTTTGTGATTTAAATTTACCCAATATATAACTATAGTCTATAGCATCTTTACCAATAAGTAATAACTACTACATCTTAATATAAATTAACTAAAGTTAGTTGTTATTATTCCAATTAGGTTTATAGCAATTATGATGATAGCTACTATATAAATTAAAATAAAACTATTTTTAAAATAAAATAAGACACTATTTTAAATTATTTTTATAAAATAAAATATCCTTTTTAATGATAATGGAAATAAGGGGACACTATTTTAATTTTTGCCCTTAAAAAAAAGGAAAAGTAGAGACATATATATGAAGCCTAACGATGATTTAGACTCTTGATTAAAAAAAGAAAGAAATATATTTTTAACAAAAAAAATATATATTAATTAAAGGCTTCTCAAAGAACCGCCGTTAAGCCGGCGACGACCTTAACTCCCGCTCTCGGCCTCGCAGGCGGCGGTTGCCAGGGCTCCGCCATCGGTTCCGAGGCGTTGCCGGCCGCCTTGGGCTCGGTGGTTGGTCGTAGGGACGAGGTCGTGAGGACGGTAATGTCCTCCCCTGCGCCGCTGCCGTGGGCGGCAGTGCGAGTGTAGGGGGACAGCCACTTGGCCCGCATGTAGTCCGGCTTCCGCCAGGGAGGCACGTGGAGGCCCTTCTTCTTCAGGCTCTGCCGCGCAGCCTCCGAGACGACGGCCACGATCGGCAGAATTCGGTCCGGCCGGCCCACGAAGAGGAGCGGCAGGTGCTGGAGCATCGCGCGGTACGACTTGGTGGACCGGGCGATCTCGAACTCCGACCGGAAGTCGACGTCGACCAGGAGGCGCTCGCCGCCGTCGATCACCACGTCGATGTAATCGTACTCACCTGCCGTCAATCGACCCGTGAGCTGCGGCCATGCTCGAGAGAAAAAATTGAAGTAATACTTGTTGGAGATCGTACCGGCAGGCAAAGAGGAAAATTTATCCCACTTGGACTTGCAAATGGCAGCGTCGTAGCCGAGCGATTGCAGTTCTTCGACGACGATCCTCCGGCATTCGCCCTTGCCCTTCGAATTCTTGGTTTTGTCCATGATCTTCGACGAATCGGCCAAGAGATTCCTCTCGGCGTTGCTCGCGCAAAGGATCAAACCCTGGGGAAACGTCCAGATTTTAGTAGAAGAATCAAAATTGGAAACACGGAGAAGAAAGATCGAGATATTCGATCGAGACTTGTCGTATTTGTCAAGGGGGAAAAAAACAAACCTTGATAAACTCAGCGGCGTCAGCCGGTGGCGGATGGTCTCCGCCACTGAAATCATCATCGGAACTGTCATCGTAGATGCTGTTGAAGCAGTTACACCGGCCGCGCGGCGCCCGCTCGCCGCCTCCTTCTTCCATGAAGCTGAGCACCATCTTGTCCAAGCAGACGGAGCTCGGATCGACCTCTCCGCCGTCGTCCGACCGCTCCCTCTCCCTCCCATCGCCGGGCTTCTCCGGCGCGGAGATCCGCAGCAACTGCCGCTCGAAGAGACGTTTCAGCCGGGACTTCGCCGCGGGCTTCGACTGGTCGATCCCGGCCGCTCCTCCTCTCGCGTCGACTGGCTGAACTTTCATCTGGAATGGCATCGCTCCAAAAAAAAGCAAAACCAAAATCGAAATTTCTCCTCCCTCACCTCAAACAACTGCCCAGTAACCACTACAGCTCCATCTCTCTCTGCAACTCTGAAATTCCACAAAACCCCAAAAATTTCCCAAAATGAACACAGATCAGCAATCGCCGATCGAAATTAGCAAATCATCAAACACTTTCCCAGCGTCAAAGCAATCGTCGGTGCTATAATAGAGCGACCAACCTCCCGATGCCTAGGAAGGAAGGAGCTCCTCCTGCGCGTTACTAATTCAAACCGATCAACTCAAGAGTTCGTGCTTGAGCTCGGGGCTAATAACCTCCGTTGCCGTCGCTAGAAAAGCGATCCCGTCCATGGATTTCTTCGGCGGAGATGGAATTTTGTGCTTTTGCCACGAGGCGGAGAAGGTCTTGTGTTTAAAACAGAGGCAGGAGGGGCGAAGGGAAAGAGGAGGGGCCCGTTGCGGACCCCACCGGAAGCAATGATTTCAACTGCAGTTTTACCCTAAACCCTTCTAATTGTCGTAAAATTCATCAGCTGCGGGGCCCTCTCTGATGTGCTTCCCTAGCGAAGATAAACCGGAGCAGAGGAAGGCTCACCGGGCCCACTGTCAGATCGAGTGCACGGCGTGGTTCGAGGAGCGGTTTCAAGTTCCGGTCCTCGATCGCGACGCGTGTGCGCCCTCATTTGTCGTTTTGCTCCTCCCAAATGACGGAAACGCCCTTGCTTCTTTCGGATAGCCTTCAGCTTCCTCTCGCCCTTGATTCCGGCGCTATTTACGCCGATGCCACAGCGCACATGGCAACGGCTTCCGGCACGTGCCGGTAGCGGTGGCAACCTTGTAATTGACGCTAAAGAAAGGGGCCTTAATGCCGAATGGAAAAGCGTGCGGACGGACACGAGCGTGCGGTCTTCCGCCCGAGGGGAGGGGACCGTCCGATGCTTCCCTCTGTCGGCTTCCAGCCGTCCGATCGAGAGGCGAATCTATTCCTTCCGTGCCCTGCAGGATTCACAGGTCAGGATGGCAAGCAAGCCAGAAAGATTGAATCAAAGAAAAGAATGGTTATTCATATTTATATTTTTAATTAATGTATTAATTTGTCTTTTAATTAAAAAAGGATTAAATGGGAATTATCCCAAATGATAAGTTGGAGAGTGTGGTAAGCTACATGATTGACCTGGTAGGTTTAGTGGTTCCACTGCAAAGTTGAGTAAATTAGAAGTCATAATTGCAATTGGATTTAGTGATAATGTCAGCATCTTTTGCCATGATGTGAAGTATTATATCTTCTTTTTCTTTTCATTTCAAATAATAAAATATCAACATGCCAATTAATAAATAAATAGAATAGAATAGAGTAGAATAGTGAAATTTCAATATAAGACTAGGTAAGCACATAAATATTTTAAATGCATTCAATGCTACTGATGAATAAAGGGTAGTCTGATGGGAGGTTAGGACACTTTGATAAAACAAATCAAAAGGGAGATAAAGCTTTGTAGTTTATTGGATTAGGTCGAAATTATATCTAAGCTTTGTGAGACAATATCGATTGGGAATTGTTAATTGTGAGCAAATTGTAGTCCTACAGTAATTATACCTATTGGTATTAGTTGGGAATGATTAAGGTGGTTAGGACTTAAAACCACACCAAGGATTTCCCAAGTTCATTCTTCATTTTAGCCCTTCATAAAATGGTCAAATACATTTTACTTGATTAGATGACTACTGGCAGGGTGAGAATGTGGTCTACAACAACTGATCATACGTTCGAGACAATATCGCCATTCCATTTTGCGACTGACCAGGCGAAGCTAAGTGAACTGAATGAAGTGGAATGATTGTAGAAAATCTAAGGTTTAAACCTTGGAGCTAATGTGAACAGAGAGATCTTGTCTAGCAATCATCTTAAATATAGAAGGGGAGTAACAGAAAAATTGTTATCATATATCTTGAGATCATGGATTCAAGTCACAAAATATAAGATAAGAGATCCTACACCGACGAGAGATTCGTACACCGAACTCCTCTTTAATAATCTTAAATGTACCCTAAAACTTGTGGAGAAGTAGACTCCTACAGCATCATCTGGTGGCAATAAATACATGATATATATATCTGTGTAGTGTGCCCCCATCTAACAGAAACATGACTCAGACCGCTCAAATTAAAGTTCTCAACATTGGGTCACAATATACACAAAAGAACTTGATATACCAGTGGACCCTACCACTCGCTATCACTTTAAGACTCAATAGGGACATTTAACTGTCCTTCATGAAATGACCCTTCGAAGTTTTGGATGTCAACAGATAGTTTTTGCCAGCACAAGGTATTTAGAATTCCATCAAACTCTTGCTATGGGTACAGAATTGTAGTTTATACTTGCTGAATCAAGTAGATTCTAAAAAGATAACATACATGTAAAGAATTATCATAAAGCTAAGATGCTGCCATAATGGCATTAAAAAAAAAATCAAGGACAAATCAAACAGAAATCAGAGCATGCAACTTTATGTTTAATCAAATGATGTGGATGTCCCACAAGCCCATTTTGTGTTTAATAACTACATTGTTTCAACTATGCTTAGAGGAGTATGACAACATGATAAACCCACCACAAACTTAGTTTACAGCCTTTATTTCTTTGCAAGAAAGCTTGTTGCTTTTGTAGGCATCAATGGAAACAAAGTAGAGAGTGCATCCATTGAAGTAAGCATGGAAAAGAACATAGACATGATGGGATAAGGAGTGATTTGAAACTTTCTTGTCATCACTTATTTTGTAGGTAATGATCATTGATCAGTTTGAAAAGATGGATGTTATCTCTAGGAAAATTTAGTCTAAGTTAAGACAGTGGGCAGATGATGGAGGATACAGCACATAATTTTATTCTTACTGCTTCAGTTGGTGCTCAGCTTTCACATAATGTTAACATCAGTTTACTAAACTATTCAAGATGTTCCCTTTTTCTCTTTTGGAATATAAGGATGGTGGTGGGGAAGTGAAAGAGACACTAGAATCACAGGGCAGATTAAAATCAAAGGAATAGTTAAAGGCAATTTTGCTTTAGAGAAAAGAAAGTGATAACAGCCTATAATAGCTTTGTATCTTTTATTTATAAGTGGCAAAAGGTGATTCGATTGCTCCCACCAATCCGTCCCTAGGCCAACACGAGAAGGTAAATCATGGGTAACTACTAACTATTAGTGCAAGTGGTCATACTCGGGCATGCCGAGTTTCGATCCCAAGACCTCATGTGGCAACACCTCATACCTTAATCACCGCACCACCATGAGAGGATAATTTTTTTTTTTTTATCTTTCACTTACAGAGAATATGAAAGGCGGTTAAAGTCAGAAATTTACTATTACCTTCTTTCATATCGTTGAGAAGTTTGAATTTTGATGACATAAAGAGGCCAAATTCCAACTCTGTCTAGTAGCAAAATGGAAGAGTAAAAGCAAAGGAGTATTTTGTTTATAAACTCCAAAGTTCCAAGTTACATAAAATCCTAATTCCCAGAAAAAGCAAAAAATCTAAAAAGTTTGGTGGCTTGATATGATTCATAGATCATGTTAGACGCAAAGAAATACATAGCAATTAATTAGTTTTAATTTTAAGATTGTCATACCAATCAGGGATATCTCTGACTTCTACTGCAGTTTCTCAAATCCCATTTCCTATTGAGTCCAAATTTCATCCACACCTATTTCCTGGCATCTATTAATTTCTGCCCCCTTGATTTTCCTCAAAGGACTGTGTAGGAATCCCATGACCAGCATGAGGAGACAAAGACATGTTCTGCATATGATCCTTAAACAGTCTACACTCAATCCTGATTGGAGAATAAAAGAAGGAAAACATATAAAACACAGTTTACGTTTTAAAGAATTCATAAGATGGTGATGTCTTAAAGTTTGATTGGTGCATCAGCAAGTTGGATAAAATGTTTTAAAGTCTACAAACAGATAAGCTAGAAACCTGGTCTAAT
>JBBMJZ010413103.1:7720163-7730597 GCA_037833815.1 Zingiber zerumbet | reverse complement strand
TCCTTCACATACTGTTGGATCGAGATGCACGTGAGACAAGAGAGAGAGAGAGAGGGGTGAATCGCATAGTTTTTAAAATTTCTCTTTTGTTTTGAAAAGTAAGTACGCAGCGAAAAATACAGAAATAAAAAGCTAAAATATAAGTACGCAACCGGTTTACTTGGTTTGGAGCCTTCGGCGACTCCTACTCCAGGACCTAAGTCCCACAGACCTATCGATGGATAATTCACTAATAACGTCTTCTGGAACAGCCAGAAAAGGGGATCGAATACAAAAAGAATAGCAACAAGTGTAACAAGCTATACTCTTCCTTTTGCTATAATTAAGTACAGAACTGAATTTTGTTACCCAACACTTTCGAAGATGACCAGCTTAGGCTCAGTGTTGAACGACTCCTCAGTAGTAGTTGGATGCAACAATGTTGTAGAAGAGTAACAGCAGAAAGCCGGAGTAGTCGGAACGTCAAACGGACTTGTAGAAGCTTATAGAATAGTTGATGATGAAGCCTTGGTCGACAACTGTTTTATAGATTGTGGAAGGTGTCTTCCATAGGCAAACCTTTATCCTGACAAAACTGATCCTTATCGACCACGAACTCTTCTGCTTATATGACTGAAGGCGTCTTCCAAGCTCCCAAATGCGCCTTCCATGAATAGTACTCAAGACGCTTTCAAAGCTCTTGAAAGCACCTCAAATACTGTTCACCCGAGGCACTTTGTGCTCCTTTTGGCCTGCAAAATGTATTAATCCAACACAAAACTATCTAACCTGTAAAACAAAGTTAGCACAATAATAATAAGCAGTAATAATTAGTTCCTATCATTCCAAAACCAGAAACTCATGAGGGTCTCAATCTAGGAATCCAAAATGGATCTAAACTAGACCAGCGCCTAAAGTCCAAGCTTTGTGAACTAACCGAGCGGGCAGATAGGCAAGCAAGCGAAAGGGCGAGTGAACTGGGCGTGCGACCGAGCGAACTGAGCGACTGGACAAGCATGCAGCCAACCGGACGAAAATACTGATTGAGTTAGCGGTCGAGCGAATTCAAAGGCCAACTGAGTGAATAGAGCGACCGAATGGCCGTGCATCCGACCGAACGAAAATGCTAATCAAGTTAGTGGTCGAGTGAATGCAAAGGCCGATCGAGTGAACTAAGCGACCGGACGAGCGTGCAGCCAACTGGACAAAAATGCCAACCAAGTTAGCGGCTAAGCAAATGCAAAGGCCGACCAAGCGAACTAAGTGACCTGATGGACTGAGGCATACGAGGGACGTAGTTTTAGTGAAACAGATTCGCCCCACCTCTAGTTGTGCTTCGAAACATACAAGGGTCGTTTGTTTCCCAGGATACAATGGTTGACCATGAACTTCACCAAGCACTGGTGGTCACGGCGAACTGAGTGGCATCTGATTGCTATCACAGGCACTTCGTCGAGCAGGAGATGCACGATAGAGGAGGGAACACTGGTGGAGAGCTTCTGCTGCTTTCTCTGTGTAAACCTATTATCACAACCTCCTTATATAGGAGCTCAGATCAACGACCGCTTTAATGGTCTTAATGATCATTATTCGCCGAGCAGTGAAACGCCCACCATTTCACTCATTATCACTTGACCGTTTTGATTCTGCATTAATCTCGAATTTAATGCATCCGTTACATAGCAGCAAAAAGGTTTACATGGCAAAACGTTGGTTGTTCCACTTGGCAAATTTTGCCGCGACCGGTAAGGCATTCAGCGCGCACAGGTCGTGCCCGCACATGAGTCAACATGGTTTAGTGCAATCCGAGCCCTGGATTTGCATCCCCCTGCGCACCCATGCGTGAGAGAGAGTCTCTCTCCATGCATTTGTTCACATCCTCAATGCATGTGAATCAATATAAATCAACCAACATGCCTTGAAACTCTCAAGGTGGGACTAAAGTCTCATTCACAATAGAGCTTCTTCTCTTCCACCTTTTCTCCATTAACATATTCAACAATCCCCCACATGAATGGAGATAGGGTATGTGATAGCATTCAACAGTTGAGTCAAGTATAGGATGGTAGGTTTTACCCTTTGAACCTTCCCTTGTGAAGATCTGGTTGCTTACTGGCTGATAGTAGATACGATGTCCTTGAACTATACTGTTGTCTGTATAAGCAGTGACAAATCTCACCCAAGACTCTCCTTGATACAACTCATTTCTCATGAGTGTGTTCGTTCTTGGCCATGAACACACCTCTCTGCTTGTTCATTAAATTTATCATCCTAGGCATGATAAATCGGCTTAGACATGGTGGTTGTAAAAATAATGGATGATAAAGTATATGTTGGTGCTGGATACACAATATTTAACCTAGAGTTTTAAAATATGATTAATGTTAGAGTTAGGTTACTTGTGATATAATCAGTTGTGTTAAGTTTGTAGGTGTAGGATGCTTAATATGTGTTAAAGTCCTACTTGTGAACCAGACAATGACTAAGCCCTAGTGGATCTTGGCATCTAAAGTTATGATTGGGACTTGATAGATGAATCAAGTCCAAGTAATTAAGACATGATAGATAAATTCCTAGCTAAAGGTTAAGTGCCTGATAGATAAATTCCTAGCTAGAGACTAGGTGAATCAAGTCTAAGTTAATGTTTGGTAGAAAAACTCTCAAGTTGGGTGCTAGGTGACTCAAGCCCAGGTAGAGTTAGCTGGCAGTTGAAGGCTTGTCAAACAAGTCCAAGTGGAAGCATCTAGTTGGAACCTATGGCTGGACAACTCAGTCTAGATGAGTCAATTGGATGTTGAACATCTAGACCCAACATAAGTGCGAGTAACTTTATATTCTGTATCCTACTCATTATTTGTAACCACTATAGGGAAACATGTTCAGCAATTTCAAAAAATTGGATGGAGTTTAGGGGCGACTTGCTAGTGATAACTCTTGACAAAAGGATTTCAGAGGGTCCAGGCAATCCTATAGGGTTGAGAGTGTTGGTCCTAGAAGTACCAAATAATTGAACCTAGTTTGATATTGGAAAAAGGTTTAAAGTTTAGCTGTGTTGTGATTTAATGAAGTTAATTAAGTATGCAGGTAGCTCAACAGAAAGTCTTAGTAGGTCAAGTTGACTGGATACTAAGTAAGACAAAAGTCCCAGTGGATGCTAGGTAAAGGAAATATCATAGTTACAGCTTGGCAAGTGGAAGTCCTACTTAAGGCTAGGAAAGGAAGTTCTGGTTGGTGGGACAGTCTAGGAAGACTTGGCGGATCGAACACACCAAGCAAGAAGTGTAGACGGGTATGAAGGACTAGATGTTTAGTAATTCAATGGGACTAAAGAACCGAACATCGAGAGAAAGTCCAAGGGGTCAGAGGATCAGATATCGAGCAAGAAGTCCAAATAAGTCTGGAGGATCGAATGTTTAGCAAGTCAAGTAACTTCTTCTGAGAGGAGTAGGTGAGGACGTATTTTGTAGGTGTCAGGCCGACATAGGGTTTCACTAGAAATCCAAAAGTCAAGACCTGATAGTCCTGAGAATGTCAAATTATTTATTATCTATTTTGATATTATGCTTGTGTACTAACTCTGGATGCAGACAGCCGAAGGAAATGACTTGGATGAAATTCTAGACACCTGGAGGATGTTTCTGGGTGTCAGAAGGTTCCGAGGCACCCTAGAACAATCCAAGGTGGCCCAGAATAATTCAAGGGGCCCCAGAAGGTTCCAGGTGCCTGTAACGCCTGCCCTTCCCCTACTCAGAAAGAATGGGGTCACTGGAAACATACATACATACATAAAATCATGGCACCGGAAGAATAAAATTATATATTCTAATCAGAAAATCATATTAATATGACATGACATGTGAACAATATATAATCATGTAATAATCATGTAACATATTAAACATGTGACAATGCTAATCCTTTAAACATATCATGTGAACATACTAGCATTCATGCATATAACTTGGTTTAATATCTACTACTTGAACATGATACATGATATTTTAACTAGAGCATAAATCATACTAACATGGAACAAGGGGAAACATAAGTGTATAAACCATCCGAACAGGTTCAAGTTAATATCAAGTAGTATCCATCAAAAGCATCAAGTAGCATAATAGGTTCACATGCAAAACTTAGACATATATAAGTCTTGAAACACAAATAGATCTATTCCACCATGCCACTGCCACACACATCTTTGCCCTTCCTGCTGCTCCCCTTAATTTAGCCATTCTTTACCCTTTTCTGCAGTACAAGGAAACATAAAACTATAAGCACATAGGCTTAGTAAGATCCTTTCCTACTCACAAAAACCATAAATCATGAATTAAACATAGAGTAGTGTCATGTTCATTTACCCAACATCTAGATTTAACAATAGCATGCTAGCATTAAAATAATGTCATACTTATTTGGGCAAACCATAAACCTAGCATATAAGAGCATAAGCATAAGGTAGTAGCATGTTCATCTAGGCATCATAAACATATCTCAAAAGAACATCTTCTTAAAGCATAAACATCATATAGCATGAAAACATCTCAAGAGAGCATCTACCTAAAGCATAAGAAATCATATAGCATGAAATATGTAGATGCAAGATGTTCTTTTGAAAACATGTATCATATAGCATGAAATGAGTAAATGCAAAATGATCTTTTGAAAACATATATCATATAGGTACTTAAACATAATCTTAACATGAGGGTCCGACTTTGTACCATATACATGAATTTACACGCTTCCTAAATAAATCCGAGGTAGCTAATCTCGAACCTATTAGGAACTAGGCCCGTTTCTTTGACTATCGACCTAGGGGCAACTTAGGAGCCCATCCCTTATTAGGCCCGTTTCATTGACCATCGACCTAGGGGCAACTTAGGAGTTCATCCCATGGACCATTCTTAGGGTCTGGTACAAGCCAATACAAAGGTAAAAATAGCATATCATGTTCTTGTTATATCATAAAATATATCATGATCTTGTCATATCATGAAGCATAGCATGTTCTTGTCATATCATGAAGCATATCATGCTCTTGTCATATCATGAAGCATATCATGTTCTTGTCATATCATGAAGCATGTCATGTTCTTGTCATATCATGAAGCATATCATGTTCTTGTCATATCATGAAATATATCATGTTCTTGTCATATCATGAAGCATATCATGTTCTTATCATATCATGAACCATATCATCATACATAAGCCTTGCATAAACATAACATGGTAATATAAGGTTCACATATCACATAGCATATCATAAGAGTCATTATCATGAATAGTTAGAATTTTTAAACCTTCTACAAGCCCTAATCATAACTTGGCCGAAACTTGCAAGGATTATGGTCTTGAATCTTAAGCAACTTTGAACTAGGAAAGCATCATACTAGCATCACATGGCACTTATCATAACATAGGAGACCTTTAGCAAACAAAAAGGGCTTCTAACCTCAATTTCTTGGTTTGGCTGAAACCTACACAAGGCATGGTCCTAGGTTTTGAGCCATTTTAAGCATGAAGAATATAAAACTAGTATCTCATAAATTCTTAGCATAACATGTGAGGCCTTAGCAAGCATGAATTTGTTTCTAGCCCTAGTTCCTTGGGTTGGCCGAAACATACAAGTCATGGATCTAGGTTTTTCAAGCAACATTAAACATGGATCTTTAACCTAATATCTCATGATATATAGCATAACATGTGAGACCATTTAGCAACCCTAGATAGCTCCTTAAACCTAATTTCTTTAGTTGGCCGAAACATGCAAGAGTTATAGTCTTAGGTTTAAGCAACATAAAGCATGGAAACCTTAGCCTAACATCATATAGGGGATCATACATCATGAGGAATCATAAGCAAGCATAGTTAGATTTTTTAAACTCTCTCTAGTCCTCCATCTCTCCTTGGCTGAAATCTAAGGAAGATGATTCCAAGTTTTTAAACCACCTACATCATGAAAAATCTTAAACTAACATCATATAGGGGATCATACATCATGAGAAATCATAAGCAAGCATAGTTAGATTTTTAAACTTCCCCTAGTCCTCTATCTCTTCTTGGCCGAAACCTAAGGAAAATGATTCTAAGTTTTTAAGCCACCTAAATCATGAAAACTCTTAAACTAACATCATATAGGGGATCATACATCATGAGAAATCATAAGCAAGCATAGTTAGATTTTTTAAATTTCCCCTAGTCCTCTATCTCTTCTTGGCCGAACCTACTAGGAGCATGATTCTAGATTTTTAAACAACATAAAGCATGAAAAACTACTTGTACTGTAGGTGAGGGGAATACTTACATCCTCTCGCTTGTTTTACTAAGAAAATACCCTTGCTTTGTGAAGTTTTCCCTAGGAAGGACCCCTTGGCTTGAATTCGGCAAGGAGAGGAGAAGCTTAGGGTTTTCGGTGGAAGGAGGAAGAAGGAGGAAGAGGGAAGAAAAAATAAAGTTTTCATTCCCTTTTTCCTATTTATTCTAAATGAAGGAGGAAGGCAAACTAAACTTTTCATTGAAGGAAGAAGAAGGAAACTCAAACTTTTCCTCCTAAGTGAAGGGAGCCTTCATCTTCATCACCCTTAACTACAATCTCCCTTTCCTTTCTAACAGCACACCCCTGCTGGGGCTACTGGTTATCACATACAATCACCTAGTAAGAGGTTCAAGGTTCAAACCTTGGTCATGCTTCTTTTTGGTTCTTTTTACTCTTATTTTTGAAAAAAATCCACATAAAGCTTGTTCTACTCATGCAAAAATTCATATAAATTTCTAGAGACCTTACGGGTGTTACACCACAAGAGAGCTTCCTCTCGATCCTGTGCGCACGGAAACAATCTAACAAAATATCAGTGCCTAAAAACCATGGGGAGTCCCTGGTGAAGACCCTCCAATGCTCAAGTCAGTATAAGTCTGGACGGGTGAATGAAGAACAGTAGGGAACATGCGTGCAAGAGTAAGTTGTAAATATTCAGAGAAGGTATCTCTACCACAGAAAGGACTCCCCCTTTATATACCACCTCATATAGCCTCTGTAATCATGAGGTGGCATAGTGTGTTAAAGTTTGTTAGGTAAAGGAAAGTGTACAACCTAGGCAATGCGTAATAATTGTCTGAAGAATCTTCCTCCCTTTACCTATATGTATACCTCTTTTGTCATTCATAACTTATATCATCATTGATGTTGTTGAGGGATATGCTATTATAAATAGTCTTCTAATAGGAGACAAGATGGTCCTTAAAAAATGTTCTAGAAGAATATTCTCTGATGTGTAATTATTATTCTGACAGGTTATTAGGATTCTATGATCATGTTGTCGGCTGAATATATCCTGGTCGGCCTATAAGGACAACCTTTTTTATGTCTGTTCTTACTTTAAGATTCTCGGTTATCTACTGAATTCCGTGAGAAACCCACTCAAGAAATAATATAATGCCTAGGGAATATTAGAGGTTTGTTCAAGAAATAGTATGATAACTTGTGCATTTGGTCCATCCATTTTATAACCTGTGGGTGCTGGAAATCGGTTCGCGTGGCAATTTGGGATTAAATGCCTTAGATCCAATCAGTTTTTTGTCCAGCTAGGCATATAAAGGGCCACCTAGAGAAATAAAGCTGTGTTATGAGGGATTCGATTGATATGTTAAGTTGAGCTACCTTAGGCCCAGTCATCCTCTTATCCGATCGGGCGTATAGACTTATTTGTCTCTATGAATGGACAGACACACAGGCATACTATCGTGTCGAAACCCATTGGGGCTACCAGTAACAAGGTCGATCGGGTGTGTATAGAGAGACTCATATAAAGTGAGGAGTTTGGCTCTTCCATCGACCAAACCTATGGCTGGTCGATTGCGAGGTGAGTCAGTCATTCCGGTCGGCATGTAAGGTCAACTACCCCCAAACTCTATCGGCTGTTTGGATGACCGGACACATTGTGTTTTAGTTAGAATAAAGCACTAAACCTCTGGGGTTCAACCGGCTCAAGGCCTGGTGGACCCTCCCTGACTGCTTGAAGTCTAGTAGGGCTAGGCCTAAGAGCCTTAGGGCTGGGCGACCAATATAATTAGGGCTAGGTGAGGGATGCTCTCCCCTATTTACTTTGACTACCCTATCACCTTGACTTTGACCGCCGCATCACCTTGACTTTGACTGTCACATCATCTTCTGGGTCTGCTTGCTACAACCCGTATCAATCACCATCAATCGATTGCTTTTTAAAATTCGACCATTGCACCTAAAAAACAGTTATTAACAACTTTGTTCAACTATGAATAGTCGATTGATGCCCAAACAGTTAAGTATTGCAATCGACTCAAAAATCTTCTGTCCGTTGCTACAATGCCATCAGTCAATTGATTAAATTCATCAATCGACTAATGGATAACTAGTCGAGTCCTCAATTGAGTTCTAAACTTTCTATTTACTCGAATAGTGATATCAATTGATTGATGGATAAACAGTCGAGTTCTTAATTGAGTTTTGAACTTTCTATTTGCTCAAATAGTGAGATCAATCGACTGATTAACTTAATCGGGAACAATCGAGTTGATAAGTCGATCTCCTAACTTTCTGTTGCTATAGTAATAATCGACTGTTAGTGTTCATCAACCGATTGTTACTATAGTAAAAACACTAGATTAGTCAAGTTGATTGAGTGGTAATTTTCTGTGGAATCAGTTGAGTTGATCAATCAATTTCCTAACTTTCTGTTGTTATATATAATAACAATCAACTTTTTCTATTTATTAATCAATTGTTAGTGTAGCAGAAACACTAGATTAGTCAAGTTGACCGAGTGGTAACTATATGTTTGCTACATTGACAATTGATTGTTTCTATTCATCAATTGAATGTTAATAGAAAACCTAAACAAAGTAGCAAATCCTAAACATTGGTCTAGGATCCATTAGTCCACTGATCATCTTATAAATTGATTGATACACTTATTTCAGCCTTACTCAAGCTAAATTCTCACCATACATAATATCCTGTTGACTTTAACTTACAAGGACTTTCTTTACGCAACATCTGATCAACGTTGACCTGTCGAGATTTTCTATTTTCTAGCATTAGGTCAACCTTAACTTGTCGGGATTTTCTTATTGCCTAGCATCCGACTAACCTTGACCGGCTAGGGCTTTCAATTTCATGTCTAACATCCGATCAACCTTGACCTGTTAAGATTTTTTTATTGACAAATATTCGATCAATTTTGATCCGCTTAGACTTCGCTCTTGTCAAGTCTCTATTGGACTTTAAACTGCAAGTGTCTGGTCAACTGTAACTCACTTGAACTTTTTCCTTGACAACTTTATATTGGACTTCAAATCGTCAAGTGTTTAGTCAACTTGACCCACTTAGACTTCTCCTTTATCAACTCCTTATTGGACTTTAAACTACTAGGTATTCAGTCAACCATAACTTACTTACACTTCTCCCTTACCACCTCCTTATTGAATTTTAAACCTTTAAGTATTTGGTTAATCATGAGATACTTGAATTTTTTACTGTCAAATATTTTATTAATCTTGATTTACTTAACTTTCATTTTAATTAACAAATATATTAATCAATTGTCACTTATCAACATTAACCTCCTTATAATATCTCGCTCAATTAACTAGCATATTAATTAAATATATACGAAAAAGTTAATTTAAAATTAGTTAACTTTGAATAGAATTGGATTGCATCCATAAAACTTACGCACGCAGCTATTGATATATGATTTATCATAAATACATGGTTATACTTTCTTTTGCTATTTTATTGTAGTCCAACTATTATATTAGTGTCAGTGGATTTGGTCAAAATGCCAAATTTTAAACGGCATAGCTGTATGTTCGAAGATTTTATATATATAAAATCCAAAATGCAACAGTTTGACCACAAAACATAATTAAAAATACCTTACGTCGTTTACTTAAAAAATGATAATTTTAATTAACCTTATTGATAATTTTTAAGGGTGATTGATTTAGTTCCATAAAATTTATCCACTTATCATCATCGTAAATCGGGAAGCACATACGACGATCAGTCTAGAAGCCTAGTTGATACGGATATTGAGAGAAGGACATAGAGGAAATTATGAGAGAAAGGGAGGGCACTTTGGTCTTTTGCGCGGTTAGGGCTTTAAGGGGGAAAGGGGCACTATAGCTGGGCTCTCTTCCGCCGCCAAGCAACTAAGCGATCTTCCTCCCTCTCCTCCTCGCTGGCGCCGGCTTCCGGCCACCACCTCTTCCTCTATCTCCCTCTCCCTTTCTCCCTCTTGTTAAAAGAAGAATAGAAAGAAGATAAAAATATAAGAGTAATAATTAATCTTATTGTTCATTGATACTTGCCCTCAAGATAATACAATATATAGGATTTAAACAAGTACTCGGTCAATTAACCAATTAATAAATAACAGAATAATTCTAAAAATTATTCTGAGAATTATTCTA
>JBBMJZ010413103.1:7677423-7700927 GCA_037833815.1 Zingiber zerumbet | reverse complement strand
TTGCGAAGCTTGAGCTTGGTTTGTTTATCTTAACGAGCCTCATTAAACGAGCTCAAACGAGCTTTTATTGAATCGAGATTCGAATAGCTTACGAGCGACTTGGTTCATTTACATTCCTACTTGTGTAATAAAAATGTGAATGAATTCTCTCCTTGCATTATCTATTCTAGAATAAACATAGCATAAAAGTGGGCTCCACCTCTCTCACCCAATATGTGACATTCTAAGTAGAAGGAAGGTTTAATCGAAGCAGAAGATGGTCTTTATCAATAAACTATCCACTAAATTTAAGAGAAAATAACTCTTTACCATGACCGATCTGTGGGGCTAGATTGCCCAATATCAGGATTAGTATGATTGTAAGAGTTTATAAGCCATTATTTAATCAAATTATCCACATATATATCAATTATCCACTATAATTACGGGTTTAATAATGACGAAGGTCACAAGAGAGTCAAAAATCGTATTCCCTTTAGATATTATTTACTCGATGTAGTCGACACGATCAGAAACTTGCTCACAATTCGTCACTGCCGATGGGTCCCATGGCATGCTCTAATTGAGATGCTGATTTAGGTACGTTGAACGTGAATTCAAAGGCAACAAATCCATTTCAATTTGGTCACTCGTATTGTTTCCCGGACGTCCAGAGATGGGCCTACGCTGGTTGTCCAATAAAGGTTTAGGTAAACGAGTGTGGAATTTCCGTGCCAGATCGAATTTCCCAAATCGGAGGACTCGTAGACGGAGGGAAACTGGATTATGTAATTATACACGTTCGACAGAAAAATGAAATAAAATGATTTAAAAAAACAAAAAAGGAAAAAGAAAAAAAAGGAAAAAAGAAATAGTTGTTTAAAAGCGCCCCACCTCTTCGCCCTCATTCACCTCCCCCGAGCTCCCCCCTCTTCGCCTCCGCCTCCGTATCGATCTTGCGTCGCCAACCCTAATCCAACTACACAGATCTGTTCGCCGCAGTTGATCTCCCTGCCAAATCGCGCCATTCCTCGAGAATCCCCATCGCTGTTCGAGGTATGCAGGATTTCGCTCCTTGATCCGCTGATTTGGTCGGGGCTGTGATGTTCTGCACATTTTTGCTTATTTTCACTCGTGCTCGGATCCGAGCTGGTTTATTTTTTTTCTAGATCTTACCTCTAGGCTTGGCGTGTGGGGATCCTTCGTTCTTCGTCGCTTGGTGCGGTTGGTTTTGTTTCTGGGTCGAAGTGGGTACTGTGGGGTGGAGGCGTCTGAGTTCTGCTGGGGCATCCTAGATGAAGAAGCGGAGAGGGATCGAAGTCTCTGCAGCGGAAAAGGCTGATGGGTTGAATAAGGATATGAAACGGAGGTTGATTATGAGCGATTCGGAGTGTAACTTGGATGATTGCCTCGCTTCTTTGCTGAAGGCCGATCGTGGAGTTAGTCGAAATGGGGACAACTCCATCTGCGGCGAAGACAATGAGGTGGAGATGAAAGAAGAGGAGGAGAGTGCTGATGTAGATAAGAAAGAGAAGGTTTTGAAGTCTTATGAAGGAACTCAAACTGATGAGGTTGCAGTTTCTTGTAAGAAAGAAGTGTTAGAGACAGAGCACGAGAGAAAGTGCCGAATAGAGTCATCTCGTGCTGAAGTCCAATCAGAAAAATCAAAATTGGATTCTTCGGAACAAGGAGGAAAGAAGAAATTTCTGTCTGGCGGGAACATGTCTAAAACTGTTATTTCGGATGGTGTGGATGAAAAAGAGGAGATGAATGTGAACAAAGAAGGAAGTTCCAAATCCTCAGTCCCTGCAAAGAGGAAGAGGGGTCGAGTAATGGAGAACCAAACACTGACAAATTTACAAAAAACTGGGGAGACGGAAACTGAAAAGAACAAGCTGATAGAATCACCAGATAAGCAGAAACTTGAGGCGAAGGATAACAGTAGCTGTGTCACCGGAGACAGGGCAGAAGACATTGGTGTTTCACGACCCAAGGATGATATTCTGAGGATACAAGGAAAATCTGGCGTCTTGCGAGTACTACCTAGTAATAAGAAGGTTGATGGGCTTGAGAACCATTCTAAAAGGAATTATGAAGAGGTCTCAAAGGCCATAAGCTCTCGTGGTGTAGCTACCCGTGCCGCACTGAAGCAACAATCCCTGTCTCCCTTTGAAAGAGTTGATGAAAATTCAAGCTTAGGTGCCTCGCCGAGCAAAAATGAATTGAGAAAGTCAAAAAAGGACAGTCTCGAGAAGAGTGTAAACAGTAAACGTGAAACACTGCAGAAGAATGTTTTTCATAAAACAAGAAAAAAGAAAGCACATATTTCAAAGGGTAAGACTGGTTTGAGAACAAAGAGCAACTCCAGTGCAGAAAGTGTTGTTAAGGCAAAGCAAGTATCAGAGGGTGCAAATGTATCTCGCAGAACTGAAAAGCAAAAACTTAGAGATCAGTTAAAAGATATACTTCTTAATGCTGGTTGGACAATAGATCTGAGGCCAAGAAGAGGCAGGAACTATGAGGATTCTGTTTACATACCTCCTGAAGGTCATGGCGGTTATTGGTCAATCACAAAGGCTTATGCAGTGTATCAGGAACGTCTAAAGAGAACAAGCAAATCGGAGGGTAAGATTTCTTCTGGAAGGAACTGTAGAACACCTTCTGTGAGCGACCCTATCATACCTTTGGAGTCACTTGATTTACTGAAAAGAGTTGTTGTTAACAAGAGAAGAAGAAGGATAGAAGAGTCTGAAGAATCCCCAAAGTATAAAGGGAAGAAAGCAAAGAAAAAATCTGACAAGAGACATCCTAGAGATCAAGCTACTAAGGGTAAGTTGGCTTCAGACTCAAAGTTTTCTGTCGGTTCCATATCTTATAAGAATCATCACAACGGAAGAAGCAAACAGAGAGGATGCACCCTATTGGCCCGTGGTATTAACCATAAGTCAGAAGCTGATGACGCAGATTATGTCACTTACAGGCATAAAAGGACAGTTCTTTCATGGATGATAGATGTGGGTGTCTTGCCCATAAATGGAAAAGTGAAGTATATGAACCAGCGAATGACTAAAATAAAGTTAGAAGGCTGGATAACTAGAGACGGCATTAACTGTAGCTGCTGTGGTAAAATCCTTTCTCTATCAAACTTCGGTCTTCATGCTGGTAACAAACTTATACATCCATCACAAAATATATTTTTGGAGGATGGAGAAATTTCCCTGTTGAAATGCCAGCTTGAGGCATGGAAAAAACAGGGTGAATCTGAACGGCAAGGATTCTACAATATTGATGTCAATGGTGATGACCCTAATGATGATACCTGTGGTATCTGTGGTGATGGTGGTCCCTTAATCTGTTGTGATGGTTGTCCTTCAACCTTTCATCTGGCTTGCTTGGGCATCGAGGTACATCAAACTGAACAATCCTTACTTTGAACAAACCTTACCCTTTATAGAATGCATTGTCGTAGTTAGTTGGCATTGCTATTGCTTATGTGGTTATTGCAGAAACATAGATCGGGCTTTTTTATTTGTTCTTTATAAATGGTTTTCTTTCTCCATCTCCATTTTTTTTGTGGATTCTGAAAATTATGAAAGTGGCAAAATGGATTTCTGCAAAACTATTGATTTTTATTGACCGGTAATATTTATGTTATACTTAGCTACTATGGTAATTCCATGCTCGTAACTGCCACATTCTTTAGTTTATTTTTCTACATGATTGTCAGCTTAATCTTGGTAATTTCTTTGCCTTTTGGTTCTGCTATGCATGAATGTCTTAAGTTCCTGTGTTGCATTCCAGCAGCCTCCTCCTGGAGATTGGCACTGTACCAACTGCTGCTGCAGGTTCTGTGGGCAGATCTCTACTGATCCTAACAGTGCAAGCTATGAAACAGTTTCCTTATTGCTTTCTTGTCACCAGTGTGAGGCAAAATGTATGAATCCTCCTGTTATATGTTCTTACTTAAATGCCCTTCTACATTCTAAGAGCTATGGAGTTACTTGTATTGGATTTTGCAGACCATGAAGATTGCATTCCTGAGACAGAATATATTTCTGCCACTTCCAAGAGTACTGCCATTTCTTTTTGTTCCTCAAGTTGTAGAAAGGTACAAAAATGATTCCTAAGAATCCATGTGACCATGACATAATGTGTAAATAGCTCCATCTAGATTGAAATTTCAAATTATTCCTGTAGAAAGTCATCAACCTTTTCATGCATCCTTTACGATGATTTTGTTACATCAAAAGTTTTATATGTTTGGATACATGCCTATCTTCAGCTATATCAATAATGTTCTTGATAGCATATTCTGCTTTCTTTCATGCATATTGTGTTATAACGAAGAAGATAATAACACATGTGTCTGTCTGGATAAGTCGAACGATGTATAGTTATGGATGGATGCGTAAATGGGTAGATTTGATGAAAGTTAACGTATCCTTCTTCTTCTTATTCATTTAAACAGATGGATGAATAAAATGATCCATCAATTCATCTATCCTTTCACTTTGTTTAATAAATTGAAGGATAGATAATTAAATTTTTAAAAGGCAACAATACTCTCCTTTTCATAACTACTTTCCTGTCTGAATTGTAATTAAATCCATCATAACTACTTTCCTCTCTGAACATTAAATCAATCCAACAAACTTTTATACAAGAATTCATATCTAACAATTTATTAATGCCTTTCCTTTATAATTCCCATTTTGCTTGTGTTTACGGCAGAGAAGGTGTAAGGGCACGTAAATGCACGATACAAGGGTATATAGTATGAGCAATCTACTGAGGATAAGCGACGTGAACTAACTACTCTTGTTCGGTTTTTTATGCAAGAAGGCATGTAGGCAAGCAAGCATGAGAACACAATGTGAGAAATTGACTAGAACTAAGAGATGCGAGCGTAGGGTTTGATGGGTGATAAGTATGTTACAAAACATTTGAATGACAAAGATGTGATTAACAAAATATCTTCATCCATCCTTTGCTCGATTTGCCCTATTTTGGGCAGAATAAATATGAGGGGAAAATGTGAATCTTTATCCTTCACGATTGATTCATTCTTCCAACCAAACATTGTAAGGATGAGTTAAAGGTCCATCCATCCTCTCATTTATACATCTTTCAAATTATATATTCAAATGAATAGGTCTATAAAAGTTGTTTGTGGGTGGGTATATGGTTGATACTCTACGTAACACATGTGGTTTATATTTTGTTAGAAACTTACTTTAGGTATGTTGACAACTGCATGTCAAGAAAATGCGTTTGTTTGCATGGACTATATAATATATCAAATTAAATAATCTAAACAATCAATACAAATAAAACTTTCCTCTTTCATCCAATAATATCATTTTAAGCAATCTATGTTTCCATATGAATATTTATCCAACTAACCAGAATAAAATATACATATTGATGTAAGCAATATATAAAATATGTCCCTTTTTTATATCAATTTAACAAAATTGATTTAATTAAATAAATATTAACTTAAACATGACTTGGAAATTAACAAGATAGAGATCGGAGTAAGCTGCACAATACATGATTGAATAGGTAAACCCTAGGTGGTTTCTCGCCCCATAAGCTTATGTTTCTTTGTTTATATAGAGTTTTTAAAAAAATTATTAATTTATTTATATAGTTTATTTATTCACAAAAGTTAATCTTAAAAAATATTGAATTAAACATAATTAATAAAAATAATATGAACTTATTAGGAAAAATTTCCAAAAATAGTTTATAAAGATATAGAAAACTAAATAGTATAATAAAGGAAACTTATCAAAAATAGTAATATTTAGTATCATCAGGTTCATAAGTTTGTTATAATATTATATTGGTATCATATTATATATGCTATATTGTTATGATATAATAACACAAATAATGAGATCATATTTTATTTATATATAGCTGTTAAGTAAAATTAGATTATTGATATGTAGGAAGGAGGTTTCGAGGCTACTGTCTATCAAGAGAGATGCTGTATTTTATCTTGATTGGTAATAAGGATATGACAATATTATGCAAGAGACAGATATATGAGATAGATGGGGTACTTGGTCTAGCTAGTGGTAGATTCCAGAAATAGTAAGGTTAAACAATTGATTTTGTGATAAATTTCTAGAGGTGGCGAGGTTGAGCAGTTTAATCTGCAATTCAAATAAGTGACGAAGAATATCTCCTCCTCTTGTTATGTTGGCTAGGACTCAAGTTGCAATCAGCGAAGAATTGGGTACATTGGCTGAGTTTCCCTAAATCAACCTTATTTGACAAAATTGCATTTATTTCAAATTTTCCTCGTCTAAATTTGATCAAGTTTCAGTGAATTCCATCCATTTCACAGTATAACCTAACTCATTTCTAAGTGATTTCTTGGAATCCTAATTTTTGAATTTCTGCCAAAAATCTTTGTGTATCTTTTTCTCTGGAAAAATCATTTCACCCTTTACCAATAGCAATCTAAGTCGAATTACTATATTGATATTGGTTGACGACAATCATGGTGGCAATACAAGAATAGAAATGTGTAAATGACAATATATTAGGTTGGAGATATAAAAATACAAAGGAAAACAACAAAAACAAAATACAAAAAAAAGGCACCTCCAATTTTGCATTTAAAGCATATCAAAAAATTCAACTCTAAGAAACTAGATAAGCAAAATTATGGATATGAAAAATCTCTTAAAACAAAGAACAAAATAAATAAATGGCATTTATTAATATGGGACGCTAACACGCCACATTTATATAACAGATGGAAGTATATGGATTTTTTTTTTCAAAAAAGAATTTTTAGCATGTAAGGATAAAAGAAAAGAAAAGGAGAATAATTGCCAGTCAAACTGGTTTTGGTTGATCATATGTGGAATTTATGGACATAATTCTTCTAATGATATATCATTAAGAAGCTCTTATGTATAAGAATGCCTAATTTTTCTGTATAAAAATGTAACTTATGTAAACATTAAGTGGCAATGATTGGCTTCTGTAGGTATTTAAAAATGTTATATACTGGAGAAAAACCATTAGTTATAGCTTATTAGGCTGACTGGGGAAAATGTAAGCCTCATGGTTGCTTTATAACTCTTGATCATTGGCCAATTAGTATTGTTTAATATTCTTGTATAAGGTGCAAAAATAGAATCCTTATGTATTGTACTAGGATTTGAATAATATGTCTATTCACCTTTGATATGGTATCATCGGCTTGTAATTTTGTTTGCTGTAGGTTTTCCGAGGACTAAAGAAGATTCTTGGGATGAAGAATGATATTGAATCAGGATTCTCATGGACTGTTGTCAGGCGTTTTGATGAGGATTCTTCTAAATCTCCATTACAGTTCCATCAAATGGCCGAATCCAACTCAAAGGTTGCTGTCGCCCTTGCAGTCATGGATGAGTGTTTTCTGCCTATTGTTGACCGGAGAAGTGGCATTAACCTTATTCATAATGTTGTGTATAATTGTGGGTAAGCATCTGTCAGGCTATAATTTTAAACTCCATAGCTAGGCACTGACTAACAATGAGTTTGCATGCTTGTGAAACCCAGAATTTCATATTGCATTTATGTAAGTTGATAGAATCCTAGAAGTTCTTGATAACTCAGAATTGCTAGACAGATCAATGTTGCCTTTATTGCTTCTGTATCAAAGTGGTCCAAATGGAATTAATTTCCATCCCAACTCAATCTCTCATATTAACCAATGTTTAAGATTTTGTAACTGGTAAAACACAACAACATATTTGGGTCCTAATACCTATGTACTATTTATCAAAATTTCTCCAGTCAACCAAACTAGGAGCTGGTTTGCTGGTCGATATTGGATCCTACTGACAAAGCTGTAGAGTTTTTTTTTAATAGGACATCAAAGCTAATCATAAACAGTGTGATGTGAGAAGAAACAAGATTATAAATGATATCTTGAAACTGTTTTGAATTTTTGGACTTGTGAAAGAAAAATGTGTCTCATCAAAATTTTAACTGTGCTTTTTGGTCTTTTAGAGTCAATGTTTGCTCTTTTGCCATTTGAGCCTGTGCATGCTGAGACCCTATGATAACCAACAATTAATGTTGCAGGCAAATGCAAATGATATAATGACATTTGCAGCTTGTTTTGTTCCAGCAAATGCATTCGCTATTTGCAATTACAGTTTTTTGAAATGACTACACAAGCAACTTTATTATAGTAGTTCTATAAATAATTTTAGGATATTCCATGTTCCACATGATTGTATTTTTTGTACATTTTTCAAAAGTTATTCAAATATATTATATAATTAAATGTTTTTTGTTGTTGAAATATTTTATGAAGGGGAGTCTTGACGCAACGGTAAAGTTGTTGCTTTGTGACCAAAAGGTCACATGTTCGAATCCTGGAAACAACCTCTTGCAAAAAGTAGGGTAAGGCTGTGTACAATGGATCCTTCCCTAGGATCCCGCATAGCAGGAGCTTTGTGCACCGGGCTGCCTTTTTTTTTGTTGTTGAAATATTTTATCTTCGGTTCATTGTTAGTTTTACAAAGATGATAACATTACACAACATTTGAGCCTAGCCAAAATAAGATATTTTAACATTTTTAATTTTTTCCTTATTTAAAGAGAATTTAAGCTTATGTTCCTTTTCTTTTTTGTATATGTTTTGGTAAGTCGCTAAAAATTATTCATAATATTTTAAGGTCTTTTATTTGTGTTTCTATATTAATGTTTTTTAAGGTATTTTTTCACAAAAAGAAAAAAACGTCCCTAGAAGATTTAGGGAACAAAGTTTTATTTTTATTTTTTGGAATAACTGAGAGTTGTTGGTAAAGGTGCCCTCTGTGATTTCTTAATAAATATCATATAACTAACTCTGCTCTATGTATGACTTTGGTTTTCTGTGTAGATCAAATTTCAGTCGGCTGAATTACAGAGGTTTCTACACTTTTATTTTGGAGCAAGGGGATGAAATTATCTCTGTGGCATCTATCAGGTACATTTTTCTTATTTTCTTAAACAGGTGATATTTGGATAAGAAGTAATAACCGCTTGAGTTAACTTGCTATCGATCCAAGCTTTCTTGAAGTGTTTTTGGGTTGGTGTAACCTTGGGTTTGTTCTTTCTGTTGAGCATATTGTTCAATAAATGATGATTCTTCCTCCTTGATGCATTTGTTATGTGAAATTCTTAGAACGGAGGAGACTCGTTGGGATGACTCTAATTTATCCAATCTGAAGCTGATATAATCTGACTGATTTGTATTCTGAGTGTTTAGACATTTTTGGTCATCATATCTTTAGCTATAAGAAAGTGCCATTTTTATATAGCTAGATTGCAATTCATTAATGGAGATTCATTTTTGATTGTATTTAAGCACTACTTCGATTAATTACTTATCTTCTTTGCCGCCTCCAAACAGAATTGTTTCATTATTTTTATTCTCTTCCATTTCCATGCGTTGTGTTTCCCTATCATCTCCTCTGGTGCTTAAGTAGTTGTTCTTTTTATTTTATAACCACTTCCAACAAGTGCTATCATCTGATCTTCTCTCTCACATGATGTCCATTACATGGATTATTGCCCATCGTCTTTAGCTGATAATCACAGCTATAAATGGTATCAACATAATACAAGATGTCATTGGCTATTGCAACTTAGTTTTATAGCTAACCTTTGTCTTTTCTTCCATCACAATGTGACTTGTTCATTTAGTTAATCTATGGGGAAAAAAACTGGCCAAGATAGATTTTTACAGGCAATTTATTTAGGTTTTTGTTGGGTGGATTTAATGGAGTCTCACAAGTTAGAAGGACCGTTTGACCTCCAACATATGATTTTGGTGCAGTTAAGCTATATCAGTAAACGTAATGGTCGTCTCTGGCTAGTCCATAGTTGATGCACCTACTTATTTTTTCTTACCAAATCTAGTATTTGTCAAAGACAGTTAACTTAAAGTGTAAATCTAAAATTAAGTCTTCTCTGAATATTATCAGCAAGATTTGATTTCTTTTTTTCATCATCACCTATGCTCTATTTGCTCAAGTCTTGATATTGAATTTTGTTGATTTTATTGCATCAAACAGAATTCACGGAACCAGACTGGCAGAAATGCCTTTCATTGGGACGAGAAACATGTATAGACGTCAAGGGATGTGCCGTCGGCTTCTTAGTGGAATTGAATCAGTAAATATTTTCTCTTGGACTTTTTTGAGTAAAAATAAATAGATTGAGGCTATATGTTTTGTCCCATTCTTTTCTATTTTCATCCTATTATAAAATTTTCTACATCTTGACTATAAGTATATCATTCTTTCATTATTTTTATGCTATTTTATAATTCTTATACAACTTAAAAGTTAATCATTGTGTTTATATTCATGTATGTGTTAAATTTCTTTTATTTCTATGTTTAAAGCAGGTAAGAAGCTGTAAACTGAATTATCTTCAATATCATCTCTCTGCCATCATAATTATCAAGAAAACATATTTGTTTCAACCATCTCTCTCGCTCTGTCCCCTTCAAATTTCCCTACTGCCTCTACTGCTTTCTTTGTTTTCTTTAAAGCCTTAGCGATCACTTCAATTTATGTTGCCTCAATTCATTTTAACTACTATGACATACAGACCATGCATATTTACAGCTGCAGAGATTAGACTTATTTTGGGTCACAAACTTGTAAATATCTAATGTTCTTGTAAAACAAAATGATTGTGATTTCTATAAATGCAATTAAATATGGAAGATAAAATGGAAACATTTGTGTGGTTTTAGACTTTGGAGCATTGAAAATGTCCTTGCTCACATAGAGAGGAAAGCTAAATGGAAGTGTTATGAAGTATGTCATTTGTAAGATGGAAAAAAAGAATAAAAAGGCTAGCCCAGGAGTGATTCTAATGTGGCATTATTTGATTGCCTTAAAATCCTAGATCCAGGCTTGTAGAGGATGCACAGGAGCCAACCTTTATAATGCCACTGATGTTTGTCTTCAGAATGAAAGAATATGGCTACGGGTTAGCAATTATTAATTGGTACAGGCTGATGGTTCTTCTGTAAGCTAAATGAATTATTAGGTGTCCGATATTTGAAACTTCGCAGTTATTTTGTGTGAAATTGATTTCGTTTGCAGTTGCATTGTTACAGGCATTTTTGTCAATAGTTAATTGAGGTTTGTTTTTCCTTTAAAGAGGTAGCCACTTAGGTGTTTGTGGATATGCACATTGTTACTCAGTTTGTGAATTTTTCAGTACTTAGACTATTGTATTAGGCAATAGTGTAGTTTCCCCCCTCCCCTCTTTTTCTTTCGTAACAAGCAGTCTTTTATTATAATTCTATGAACTATTTAATTTTTCTCATCTCTATTTTCCTTTTCTTTAACAAGCTATCTGTTATTATAATTATTTATTTATTTTTTTTGAAATAATTTGTTCTCTTCTTCAGGTTCTCTCTTCCCTTAATATTGAAAAGCTGGTCATACCTGCAATTTCTGAATTAAAGGAAACATGGACTAATGTATTTAGCTTTAAGCAGCTTGAGGTTTCTCAAGAATTAGAAGTTAGGTCCATAAACATATTGGTTTTTCCTGGTACTGGTTTACTACAGAAGCCACTGCTGGAAAATCATTCTTCTAAACATGATACGCCTGTTGATGAAGGTGACCACATGGGATGACATTGACATTTATTGAACATTTTCTTTTTGATTCTCCGTTTTAAACATCTCTGTGGTTTATGCAGTTGGAGTCATTGAATACGACATCAAAGATCATCAAGGTATAAAGTCAGCTCATGATTCTTCTGAGCTAATTGCTGCTGAAGCCGAGCCCCATAACTCTGCCCAGGCTGTTGGCCATTGCGGAAATGCAACCGAAGATTCATCTTTTATTTCAGATGATTCTGCTGATCCTATTAACAATGGCAAATCTTCCCAGTATTTGTCAGTAGAGACTGCTGGTGATGCTTGCACAAACATTTCATCTAGAGGAGGTAAAACAAGTTTCCATAGTGAAGAAAAATCTGAAGTCGATCTTACAACTGTGCAGACAACTGAGTTAATTGGCAATACTTCTGATATTACTGAGAATAAAATTGTAGCTGTTGATGCATTAAAAGATCAGCAAGAATGTGACACAGTTTCCAACTCCTAGTTGTTTTGACCTTTTTGGTCTGCTCCAATTTGAGGCCAGTGTGACATTTTGCTTTAAACATGAAAGGATCCTTACAGTTGTCCAAAATAATTCACCTCCACAGGATGAGTACAGGAGTACATTGAACATCTTGTATGACCCTTGTGGAAGTAAACCTAGCTGCTAATTAAAATCAATCCAGAGCGTAGATTGAATGAAAGCTGAAGTTGATTCCATTGACCATAGCTCTTCTGTAAATGATAGGTTTTTTTTCTTCTATTTTTGCAATCGTCAGTATATCTATGTTTTTTTGGTGCTGCAGAAGAAAATATGCTTCTTACCTATTGTTGTTAAGTGTTACAAGATGCAAGATCAGACAGAGAATTTAGACACGGCTTGTTTTCTGAATCTAGAATCAGGCACCTGTATCCAACTTGGCTGCTGCTGATGCTTTGGCTGAATTCCATCATGCTAGCAATGATGTTGCAAACAATCCTCGTAGCCAAGAAAATTAGGTGTCTTGCTGACTCTTCTTGATATGTCTCACATTACTCCTGATGTTTCTGTGGGCATAAAGAACCCTGATATTCACTTTGTGGGAAGTCCAAAGGAAGTGTCCATGAATTTGTGTTTCCCGTGATGATAACACTATGATGATGCTTATAGAAGAAAAAAAATGGCCCGTGGATGTGTTAATACAGCAGTTGCCAGTTATGTTCTAGTGAATGCTATTGTTAATTTCATTTCTCATTGAAGACCTTCACATGATGAAGATGGCGGTTTAGTGAACTTGTTAACACTGCCAGGAGATCAGTAGAAGATCCTCCGATTTGATCTAACATTTTATTGAGTAACAATTTTCTGCTTACATTTCGGATGGGTGTGAAAGTGCCGAGTTTCCAACAGTAGGTGCAAACGGAGAACTGAACTAGATTAGTTTCTGTAAGTACCTTCTTATTAGCATTTCCTCTGTGATTATCTGAATTTTTAATATGGTCCTAAAAGTATCATAATCTCTGGTAGTCAATCCTTGAAATTTATTTTCCTTGTTTCAATTTATTTAGTTAAACAACATTTTCAAGCGAAACCAGTTCTTCCATGGATGTTTAATGTTTCCTTGTTTTTTGGGTTCCTCTTTAAAACCTAGGGCACAGGCTAATATGTCCTGTTTTGCGCATTAGATGGAACATTATTTCGTCATTGCCTGTTGCATTGGGAAAGTACTTAAATTGTTCACACTGCATCTCATTTCTGCTTTAAGTTGTCAGTCTTGCCATACTTATGTTTATATGTAGAAAAAACCAAGTTGTTTAACCGCATTTTCTTGATGGAAAAATCGCATTCCATTGCATCTGTTCACCTAGAACTTTGGTATTTGATTCTTTTAAGCAAGCACTAATTACAATACTAAACTTCATTGCATTTTCAGAAAATTGACGTTGATAGCATATATTTCTTTTCCCTCGTGAATTCATCCAACTTCTTTCCTTGATCGTTGTTCCATGTTAAACAGGTGTTCAAAATTGACGACTCTAATTTTCAATATATGGATTATTAATTATCCGGCACTGGCAGATCCTGGATGCCACTGACTGCAAGAGGCTTCCTTCTTTGTGATAGGTATAATTAGTTAGATCGCGAAGGTTTCTCTTTTCTTTTTCTTTTTCCTTATCTTTTTCTTGAATTTTGTTTTCACTTGGAGCTATACTTGTATTCATTCTGCAGAAACTCAGAGTTTTTGTATTATAAGTAGATGCACCTTTATAAACCAAAGTATACCTTTTTTAGAGTTTGTTCTTGGGCCACTGAGTTTTCAATTTCAGTCATTGTATGCTTGTTAGTTGTTTTTTCTTTAAAAAAAAATAACAAAGGACAATCCACCGAAAACGAAAGGAAGTCTAATCATCTATGCCAGTCTAATAATTGGACATTTACACAACTATTGGATAGGGGGTGCAAACGATCTTATCGCGAGATTTTTGAGTGGCCAAAAAAATTATTTTATTCGTATTTAAATTTTGAATTTGGGTTGAACTCAATATATTTGATAAATATTCGATTCAACTTCAAATTAGATTTTAGTTAATTCGAATATCATATATGTTTTTCATTCAAATATATCGCCACGTTGATAATGACATTGAGGAGCATTTTAAGAAAGTCTAAAAAGTTATTAAAATTGTCTCTAATATTTTTGAAATACAAGAGCAATGTGAAAAAAAAAAATAATTATATTTATTTAAAAAAAATACTAATTTGAACAATGAGTAACCAAACACACAAGTCTTAGGCAGCCCATTCGTTCGCCTTCCAAGCTATAAATCAATATCCACTCGAACGACATTAACATTCCTTCCCCTACTTTATCTCGCTCAAAGAGCTAATTGGTATATTCCTTTTCAATCCCAATCCGCGAAGAATCAAACCAAAAACATTGGATTGTCCCAGGCACCATACTGCCCCTAGGCTACGATGCGACAATAAAAGATGAGACGGATTTCTTAGACAACGAGAATTTAAAAAATTTATGATGTTAGACTATCTACTAAGACCCATTTGTATTTCTCAATTTATCTCATCTCAGTGGTCAATAAAAAAGTGAATTTTCATAGAACTCAACCAATCAGTTCCAAGATTAGACTAATCGTGAGAGCTGAAAACCTAGATTTAAAAAAAAAAAATTAAATCCAAGAAATTTGGTTCGAACAACTTACACTAAACCAAGAATGTCACCCAATAAGACTACATCAAATATCTAACCAGTTAAAATTTCATTAGAGCTATTAGCAACAAAGTGTCGCTTATTGAGTTACAATGTTTATGTACATGACCTACAAGAACAATAACCCGTCTTTATGCTACTACATGAGGTCAATTATATGAATCTTCTTATGTCATTTGGCTCGATCCAAACCAATAAAATCCAAATGCCTCCGACGCAAAGCGACCATTACATGATCTAAATCAGAGTGTCCTATGGACTTGGCTGGGCGAGGTACTGCAGCCATTCCTCAGGGACTCCTTTTCTCATCTTCAGCATTTTTATCGCAGCTGTTGTCAAAGGTATGGCGAGGATGTCATAATCCTTAGGGACCTGCAGCAACAATTTAAGATGAAATATATTACTTCTGGTCACGGAAACATTCATTAGATCGGTATCTTTCAGAGGACATATGCGAGCAATGTTATAAATACTTCTACCGATAGAATGACAAGTATACGATATTTATCAACCCATCTATAGAAAAAGAAAATTTTTGGGTACTATCAAAATTTGTAACCAACTAAATAGCCGTTATCTGAACTCTAGTGCTTGATCTATGGTACCGACTTAAGTGAGTAGAGTATGCATACTCATGTGTATCTACATATGCAGTCTGAGAGACTGAGCTTTTTAAAATCATGTTTGAAGCGAGGCAGAGTGGAGAAAGTTGGTTGAACCAGATTTGGGCATAGTTCAGACCAAATCTGGAACCAGGGAGACATTGGTTCGCTTGCCGGTTTCAGTTTTGAAAAAAGAAAAAAAGAAACACTGCATTGAATAGTTGAGAGAAGAACAGAAATGTTGATCGAGTAGAATCATGGCAGCATGTGAAATTTCATCTAGAAATAGTTGGAAGAGACCTTAGGAATCTTAAGCAGCCTCATGTTCACCTCTTCCAATGTTTTCTTTCCCTTCCTTGAGTTACATCTTGCACATGCAGTCACCTGAAAACAGTATATCATTTAGCATTTCAACCAAAACTATAATTTCGATAACTCTAAATTTGATATCATAATATTATGTTGCAATTCAAATGCAAAAAGATTAAAGCTCAATGCTTGAATTATAGGTTTGTGGTTTTAGTCTCTAGCTAGAATGCTACGGTGTTGGTGATGTACTAGACATGACGACACATGGTGCTGAAAACAGTATGGTGCCAATCATCTATGGGAGTCGTATAGCTATCTCAAGCTGTAATCATCTCAAAATCAATGATTTCCAAGGAATGCAGTAAATTTTGTGTATGAAAGGACTAGAAGAAATTTGTCTCTTGGTGGTGGTAACTTGCACACCAACTTGTTATCTCTTATGCTGCAATTGTGGTACAGTAAATCCAGAGATCATCAGCAATCATAACAAAGAGATTTTTCTTTTCGCTAAAAAAAACTCTCAGACCATCAGAAACTTGCATTATAAATGTAGGTGACTTCATATTAAACCGAAAGAAATTTACCATCATTATGAGTTGGATTTACACATTTATCTTGCTAATGCTCATCAAAATTGCTGCTCACTTACAAAATCACCGAAGCTTAAAATGAAAGTTTTACTATCGAGGTAACACATCCAAAATCTGACCAAAGTCGCTTTTGAATTCAATATGCAGAAAGCAAATCCTATTTAATACAATTTCTCATGCTGACTGTCTACAACCTTCTTTGAAATTTAACTGCATTAATCCAGTTCAAGCAAAAGATTAGTGATTAAACAATGAAACTGAACGACGACGATGATGAAAAAAAAAAAGATCAGGTAAATCTACAACATAAAATTGCTAGCAAAAGATTGCTACTCTATGAAGTGCAGTTAACTACCAGATTTTCCCACTTCCATTCACCGCCGCGTGAAGTTGGTATTACATGATCAATGGTCAAGTCTTGATGAGAAGAACAATATCTACAAATAATAATAATAATAAAATTTACGACTAAATCAAGTGTAATAATATTTCATACAGAAGCACAACAAATGCATCATCATGGCAATCCCATAAATCTCTGTTATGAAAAAACACTTACTGGCAAGTGAAGGAATCCCTGAAAAATATGTTTTTTCGACTAAGATTGTGTTTAACCCGTCTTCTCTTGACAACTTGAAGCAAATGTGGAATCTGAAGGTGAAAACATGATAAAATACTATTAGTCGAAAGAAAGCAAAATTAGGATGGCATCTTAACAGTAGGTGCATATGAACCTGCAAAACAGCTGGAATATAGTATGATCCTTGGGGCGAAGACACGGTTTGATCATAGTATTCAAGAACATCTGCCTATCCGTTGAATAAAAACTGTTTAGTAGCTAGTGGGTGGGAAAATCGAATGTTGTAATGCAGATATAGATTGTGCCTCGCAAACTAACTAACCTTGTCCATGAATTCCAGACATATTGCCCGCTTCCAGCAAACGACATTAATAGGCCTAATCAAAGATGACACAAGTAACATGCTAACGGTGCCAGAAATTTGCAAAACAGATGCATATGCTATATTTTGTAGTAACTAGAATTTTCATCAAAGTTGATGCCTAGAATTTCACAGACTTGAATCGTACATTGCTGATGAGGAAATCTGAATAAAGGGTGTGCCAAAAGAAAGGCAAAACAATGCCAACTTATCCATAATCCTACCAGATTCCAATTCATCAAGCAATGAAAACATGAGCATAATTCGATTTTCAACTGATGCCTTAATGCATAATCTTCGGTCATTGCTGCAAGATACTAATTCAATCATACAGAAACATAATTCAGACTCAGACCGAATGAGTTCGGGGTCAATGATTTAGTGGTCGGACCAGTTGATCGATCAGTCGAGCAAAATGTACATTTCTCAAATCATCCTCCGAGAAGATAATTGGAACAAAAAGGCATGCCAGATACTTAGAGACATACATTGCAGGTAACGTTTCAAAACTAGGGATTTAGCCATGAAAGACATTTAATCAAACGCCATGAAGGATAGTCTAAAATGCAAAGCAGTCAAAGCATATGACAAACTGGAGATGAGATCATTGCCGAAGTGAGTTAAAATCAAGTTCACCTTAATCAGCAGCAGATTTGTAATCAATGGAACATCCACAAATTTAGAAGAAGAAGAAGATGAAGTGCAGGAGGGAGAAGTACCTATAAGAGATATCCAACACCAACCCTCTGAAAGAAGAGAACTCATCCGATTTGAACTGCTCGTCCTCCTCTTCCTCGTCTTCGGATCCTTCTTCTTCAACACCTTTATCCTCCAAACTCCTGCGTTCATCGACTCTGGAGCCCCTGCTCGACTTCCTCCCCACAGCCCGAACCCTAGAACCACCAGGAGACATGAGTACTCCTCTGGGGATCCCTACCGACCTCTCGACAATCCTCTTCCCCGACCAAAGTGACAACTTGTCGCCACTCAAGATCATCCTGAGACCCCCTTGGGCTGCGAGCTTCGCCATGGGGAGGCTTGGATCAGATCAAAATGGAGTCTTTCTTACCTCGTACAGCAATTTGTGACAACGATCACAGTAGGCGGGTTGATCTTTGCTTCTTCCTCTCTTCTTCTTGTTCTGTTCCTTGAACAAAATTGCTGCTTTTTTGTTCATCGAAGCTTTTTTGAGAGGTTGAGTGTGGCACAATTGTTGAGGCTCCCCAGCCACACGTTGGTTGGGCAAGCAAGGAATATCTCCAGTTCGATCTTGTAATTCCTGACACAATTGTTGGATTCTCGAGATCAAAATGAGATTTTTTTCTTTTCTTTTCTTTTTCTCCTCATTTTTTATGGTTCTGGAGATCAAAAGCTGTAGAAGAGTGATCGATGGTGGATTATGTAGGCCAACCAGCAATGGATATGGGTTGTTGTTTCAGCCCATTATATGACAGTGCTTCGGCCCATCACGTCGAACAATTCGACAATTTAATTTTATTGACAAGCATAACGATCGGCCCAATTTATATTTATTAGGCAACAATTCCTGCCTAATTTGGGGCTGGCATGTTAGCTAGGTTTAATTCTATTTGGCTGACGTTTATGGATAAATTTAATATTCAGTTTGGTGAGAGTTTATTTATATTCATTTAATATACATAAATTTAAATAAATTTAAATAACTCGTTTAATTAAACGAATAATCTTGAACATATATTGTCTAACTCATTAGTATCCGTGCACATGTTCGTGAATAATATTCATCAATAAAATTCTTATCAACTTGTTAAATAAATTAAAAAACTTTCAACATGAATACACAAATTTATATTATCAAACTTAGTAACTAATCAAATAAACTTAAAATGTAAAAATTTTAAACAATCAAATAAGTTTGAAATGAGAACTTGATAACCATCTAAACAGTTAGATTGAGATGCACGTGAGAGGGGAGGGAGTGCAAGGTGAATCACGTAAATTAGAAAACTCTAATTTTTTATTTTGAAAAGTGAGGAAGTAGCGGAATTAAAACATAGAAACAAAAAGCCAAAACACAAGTAGACAAGCGATTTACTTGGTTCAGAACATTCGGCGATTCCTACTCTAAGACTCAGGTCCCGTGAATCTATCGATGAGTAATCCACTAAAGATCTCTTCTGGAATCGCTGAAAGAAGGGATCGAGTATAATAAAATATTAGGACAAGTGTAACACGCTACACTTTCCTTTGTTATAGAAATTAAGTACAAAATTAACTTTCGTTACCTAACACTTGTAGATGATTTGATCAGATTCGGAGTAGGTCGGCTTTTCAGCTGCAGTTGGGCACAGTAGTGTCATAGCAGAGTAGCAGCAAAAGTCGGAGTAGTCTGAACATCGTACGATTGCGTTGAAGCTTGTAAAATGAGGTATGTTAGAGTTGCTGGTCGAGATGCTCTATTATTAAGCGTTGAAGGCACTTTCCATAGCATTGGAGGCACCTTCAACCCCAAAGTTTATCCAAACAAAAGCTGCTCCTTCCAAGTTCTCGAAGGCGTCTTCTATGAACAGTCTCAAGGCGCCTTCCATTGGCTTTAATGTGTCTTGGGTACTATTCACCCGGGGTATTTTGTGCTCCTTTTACCTTGCAAAATGTGTTAGTCCAACAAATATCTAATCTGTAAAATAAAGTTAGCACAATAATAAAATAGCAGTAATAATTAGTTCCTGTTATTCCAAGACTAATAACTAGTCAAAGTCTCAGTTTAGAGATCTAAAATGGACCTAAACTAGACCGACACCTACTGTCCCCTTAAACGGGACACGTCCTCACTGAGTTACTCTCCTCTAGTGACTTACCTCCACTTACCAAATATCAAGTTACCTCCTTGATGTCCAATCTGACCCACTAGGTCTTCTTGCCGGAATCACATAACCCTACTTCATTAATTGGGAATCGAATATCCCGACCTCTTGCTAGAATCTCACATCTGAACTTCCTGCCTAGAGTTTGATCCTCTTGATCTGTCAAGTTTAGTTAACCCTGCGTACTCGGTAATAAAGTTAGATCAACAACACTTCTAACTTTAATTCATCTATCTTTCATCAAAACTCGGGTTTAATCATTGCTATCAACTGTAACAACAATCTCTTCTTTTTTGATGCAATAACAACCTGAGTTAAAGTTAGAAAAAATATGCAAAAAGAAACTAGCAATAACATGATTCAAGAGAAAAATTAAGTAATTTCAATTTCCATTTTATTCTTTCGATCATTTTAAGCTTA
This sequence comes from Zingiber zerumbet, assembly GCA_037833815.1. NCBI lineage: Eukaryota > Viridiplantae > Streptophyta > Magnoliopsida > Zingiberales > Zingiberaceae > Zingiber > Zingiber zerumbet. The sequence continues at coordinate 7,680,405 of JBBMJZ010413103.1, read as the reverse complement.
TGATTTTCAAGATTTATCTTTAGTTTTTCTTACTTAATCTCTTACCCCCCCCCCTGACATTCATTAAAAAAATATGCATATACGTATACCAAAGTATGAAAATATAAATGCATAAGTAAGCATATTAAGTAGTAAAATTTTCAATGGTAAAAGTTTTAGTAAAAACTTGCAAGTCTATTTTAGGGAGGTGTTAAATGTGAAGAAAAATTTTCAAAGTAATTTTGAAAGGAATTGTCAAAATTTACAAATAGTTTTCAAAATTTTTAAAATTGAATTTTGTAAAAACAAACCATTTTAAAAATTTTGCAAGAATTTTGTAATCCAATTTTTTCAAGACAAATTATTAAAGGTGGTGTTGCAAAGTAATTTTTAATTTTTCAAAGTATTTTTAATTTTTTCAAAATGTTTTCAGAGTAATTTTTGAATAGAATAACTTTTCAAAATATTTTAAAAGTAATTTTCAAAGGACTTTTCAAAACCATTTTCAATGGGACAAGTCAATTTTCAAAAGATATTTCAAAATGTTTTTACAACACATTTTTAAGGAAACCATCAAAGAAGTTTTTAAAACAAACATTTAAAAAAGTATAAAAATATTTTTCAAAGCAAGTTTTAAAGGTAAGTTTTCAAAATTTTTCATAAGATTAAGCAAAGTTATTTTTAAAGTTTGGTTTTCAGTACAACTTTTGAAAGTAATTTTTTCAAGGTAAATTTTGAAATATCTATTAAAAAATTTAAGTAAGTTTATGAATTTTTGTTTAAACTACTAGTTTATAAAAAGTGGCAAGAAGAGGAAAAATTTTGAAATAAGACATTTTGAAAGTGGTTTTCAAATATCCTCCTCCTGAATATGACATTATTTAAAAATAATATTCATCTAAAAATTATTCTTAAATATCTAATCATTAGTTACTAACTAACTATCAGAAGATAGCAGTGTTCACTTGGTTAGTCAAGTTAAGTACTAATACAGTTAGAAAATTTCTAAAAAAGAACTATTTAACTTGATTAATATACTATTGTATTTTGGCCCAGACTTATGTTGATACACTGATATAAGTATCTGAAGTCCAAGCAAAAGGTCTACACATCTTACGCCATTCTAAGTTTTTTAAATACAATCAATCAAGGTACACCTAGTGTGTTTGTGAGATGCTCATTATCTAGATCTATAGGATCATGCTTTCTAGAGATTTGTCCTATACTAAGTCCAAAACAAAATTTGAAATACTATGGAAATGAATTTTTTTTTGAAAACATAAGTAATAGATTTTCCTAGAATTTACAAATCACTTGAACATTTATTTGATAATGAGAGTCCTAGTCTATCGTACACATTCCTAATTTTCGTCTTAAGTTGCTAAATTTGAGTTATGATAGTGGTTTAGTAAATATGTCAGCCAAATTTGATTTTGACTCAACATAGTTAAGTTCAATATCTCCTTTGGCTACATGATCTCTTACAAAATGGTGTTTAACTTCTATATGCTTGGTTCTTGAATGGTGCACTAGATTTTTGGTTAAATTGATTGAACTTATGTTATAAATAAAATTTTTTATATTTTTATATTCTAAATTGAAGTCTTGTAATGTGTGCATCATTCATAATAATTGTACTACACACTCACTCATAGCTATATATTCTATCTCAGTTGTACTAAAAGCAACACAATGTTATTTCCTACTAAACCAGCTGACAAGTAATGGTCTAAGTAATTAACATTCATCACTTGTATTTTTTCTATTTAATTTACAGTCAGCATAGCCTGAGTCAGAATATCCTAAAAGTTTAAAATTAGTTGTCCTAAGGTACCACATTCCTATATTTTGTGTACCTTTTAGATATTTAAAAAATCTTTTAAGATTTTTCAGATGGTATTCCTTAGCATAGGTTTGATATCTAATACATATACTAACTGCAAATAATATATTAGGTCAACTTGCAGTTAGGTATAACAGACTACCTATGACACTTCTATAATACTTTAGGTTTACTGGTGCTCCATTTGGATCACTATCCATGTTTTCATTTATTGCCATGGGTGTTTTTATTTCTTTAGAATTATCCATTCCAAATTTTCTAAGTAATTCATTTGTATATTTTTCTTAATAAACATAATTATCTTTATTAGTTTGTTTAATTTGTAAGCCTAAGCAGAAGAATAACTTACCTACTAGACTCATTTCAAATTCTTGTTCCATTAGGTTTATAAATTCTTATAAAAAATATGAATTTGTGGATCCAAAAATTATGTCATCGACGTATACTTGGGCAACAAAAATATCATTTAAGGGTTTTTACAAACATGGCTTATTTGAATTCTTTTAAAATCAGATGAGTGGATAATCATTCATACCAAGCCTTAGGTACTTGTTTTAGACCATATATGATCTTTTTTTAATTTGAATACATAATCAGGGTGTTTTAGATTTTTAAATCTAGGTGGTTGACTTATATATACCTTTTCTTTTATTAATTTATTTAAGAAGGCTTATTTGATGTCCATTTGGTAGAGTTTAAACGCTTTATGAGCTGCATAGCTTAGTAGCATCCTAATAGACTCAAGTCTGGCCATTAGGGCATAGGTTTTATTAGATTCAAGTCTCTCTACTTAACTAAACCCTTTGACTATCAGTCTAGCTTTATTTCTAACAAGTTCTCCTTTTTCATTTAACTTATTCCTAAATACTCATTTAGTTTCAATGAATTTTTTATTTTTGGGTAAAGGAACTAAGTCCCAGACTTTATTTCTTTCAAATTGGGTCAGTTCTTCCTGCATGACAATAATCTAGTCTGGGTCAAGCAAGGATTATTCTACTATTTTGGGTTTAATCTTAGAAATTAAAGATATTTGACTTAGGTTTTCAAATGATGATCTATTTTATTCTGGGTCACCTATTATTTGTTTAATTGGGTGGTTTGAGCTAACTCTTATTGTTCTAGATTCAGTTTGTGTTTATTCATTTTCTTGTGGTTGATTT
>JBBMJZ010413103.1:7640915-7654008 GCA_037833815.1 Zingiber zerumbet | reverse complement strand
AAGGAAGTTGAATGGTCAAAATTGAACCATTGGATTGAATGGTTGATTTTGAGCCATTGGATTAGAAGATGAAAGGGCAAAACTCTTGGTATACCATGGGATGAATATAAATATCATTTTGGATGATATTTTTGATATGATTTTCATTAGATGAGAAGGTGAAAGGCCTCTTTGATTCTTCTTCTTCCTCCTTCCCTATCTTGGCCGAAACACACCATTGAGGTTGCTAGTACAACCTTATGTGTTTTCCTCTCCAATCTTGTGAGTTTGTGAGACAAACAAAGACAAGACTTGTTCGTGTGGATACCGTAGAAGCACGAACGTGAGATCGTGCTGTGATTCGAGCTGTCGGGAGATCGTGTGCACGCATCAAGGGTATAATCTTATCATGTAGCTTAGTATAGATTATTTTCAGAAAATATTTCTTCCCTTCGCATGGATCTGCTGGATAGAGGATCTAGTATTTTTCCGCCACGCTTCTGCGTATTTAGCGAACTAGATCACAACATCATACTCATGCACTGCTTCGAGAAGACTTCTACGACACCGAAAGACTGCTCTGACAGCCAACGACCAAGCTTCTACTTCTTTTTGTTATCGGTATACTTTAATTTCCTACATGTTACTTAAATTTGTGTAATCATTTCAAACTCAATTTAAGCATTCAACGAGTGCGGACCTTGGAGTAGGAGTCGTTAAAAGCTCTGAACCAAGTAAAATGAACTTATGTTAGCGCTTGATTTTCTTTTTCTTCTCGCTTCCTTTTTTTTGCACTTAGTTACATTTCCATTGTGTACTTGTTTTTGAAATTCAAAAGAAAAGATTTTAAAATGTACTTATTTTAGAAGTACCAAATTGATTCAGGATCATTTGGAATCATCTTTTATAGTGAAATCATAGCAAAATCAATGGGATCTTATAGAATCGATATAATTAGTAAAATCCCACCTTTCAACGATTCTATACTTTTTTTTATTGGGTTGCAATCTTGCCCTTGATTCAATCCGATCTCACCAATCTAATCCCAATCCCAAATCAATCCTACTAACTCTGGATCAACTATATATGTTCTTATATCATTGGATTTTAATTCTTTTATATTTTAAAAAATATTGACCCTTTAATAACTAATTTTGGTGAAATTCAAAATAAATTACGTTAATATTTTTTTTTCTTTTTACATTAAAAATAATTTTAAGACTTATTAGTATTTTTTTTATAAAAATTGTACACTATCATGATTCACTTTAGTTCTACATCTTAAGATTGGAAACATTGTGCGGGGAAAAACTTCTATAAATACCTTGGGCAAGCAACGTTAAAAAGCATATATTTCTTGCCCTTTTGACTAAGATCAAATGTAGTATTTATTCTTATCAATTTATTATTTGATATAAAACTTAAATTAATTTTTTATTATGAAAGTCTATTACAGCTATTGCATGAGCCTGATACACCTTTACCAAGTCCAATTTATGGGCATGAGACACTAATTTATGTGTATTTATGGGCATGAGACACTAATTTATGTGTATTCATGTATTATATTACATATGTAACGCATGTGCTTGAAATACACAGTTACATTTTTTTTGTTTATATATATATATAGAGGAAACTGATATCAGGGTATTATTTTTATTTTTATTTATCATTTTTAAAAATCTTTTATTGTTTTTATTTTTAAAAATCAACATTCTCTCGAATATAGATTTTAAATATATTACTATACCCCGTAAACACATTACTATACCCGTAAATGTCTAAGGATGCGTTTAATTTGTATGTTTTCTATTTTCATTTTCTGGAAAACACGTATTTCTAAAAAATGGTGTTTGGTTTACATTTTCCATATTTATTTTCTAAAAAAATAGATAGCATTTTCTAGAAAAATAGAGAAGGTCTAAAAGTCATTTTCTATTTTTCTAGAAAATACACGTTTTTCAAAAAATAAAAATGGAAAACAAGTAAACCAAACACACCCTAATTTTTTTTCGTTTTTCGTTTATCTGAACACTATAACCCAATTGAAAAGCTTGAATCCTATAGGTAAAATCTTAAAATTTTTTAATATAGTTTTTTTTTTAACTTTTTACCTCTAGACTTTAAGCTTCCCAATTGGGTTATCGTGTTTAAGCTAAAAAATTTTAAAGATTTTACGAGGTGTAATAATGCATTTGGGATTTATATTCAAGGGAATGTTTATTTTTTAAAAAATAAAAAATACGTTGATATCATGTGCGTCAGCAAGAAATAAGAATTCCCTTGGATAATAGAAGGATATATGATATTCCAATGATATAATGGTTTGATAAGGTCTTATTGAATAATAAAAAAAAATTATCTTTTTTATCAGAAGTATCTAACAATTTATAAAAGGTAGATCTGCTACCTTAGCGGCCCTCCTAGTGCCGGCCCCACGGATATGGAGGGAGGTTCATGCAGGTACACAGACCATAGGCGCATGGCGGGGTAAACCTCAGGTCATCAGTTCCTGAGAATCGACCCCTGACGATTATGCCAGAGATACCATACGCTCACCGTCTATGCTACGCCCTGGGGGCAGTATCTAACAATTTATATCTTACTCGACCGTTAATCATTGATAGATCAGAGATATATCTTTCTTCGACAGAAAAAACATGAAGATTTATTTGATCTTGATCTTTGTGGAGCTAAAAAGATACCATACTAGATCTGCACGAACCTCCTCCTAATATCCATAAATGACTTATTTTTAATAATGATGAACATTTCCATATCTATATTCAGGTGCATGATATACATCGATACACTCCAGTACATTTTTCCATATAGAATAAATATATTTTCCTAGCTTCTTAAAAAAGAGAATATCAATTTTCTATATATATTTTCCTATTAATTTGTCCTATAAATAAATATTCTCCTATTAATTTGTCCCTATATGATAATCAATCATTAAAAATAATTAAATATAATTCATTAAAAAAATATTCTCCTAAAATTTTAATCTACATTAAATGCATATCAACTATTCCTCCAATTATGTTATTGACATAATTATTTCTCTATAATCGATTACAATTAATCAAGTAATATTATTATTTTGTTTCCATATTATAGCCAATTACTACAAAAGATTAAATACAATTGATTAAATGTACCTTTTTTAGTCTACGTTAAAAGGAACATACCATTATAACTAAGTCAATTCTTCCTGGAATTAAGGAAAATAAATATATCTTTTTTTAAAAAAAAAAATCATAGTAGTTAGTAGTTATTTAAATATGGTAGCTAATTATTTTAGAATCAATAAAAATTTGTTAACTGCATGTATATAGCACATTAAATTAATCTATAAATATTTAAAAATATTTGTTGAAAGAAATGTTGGAACCATCCAACTGTTGAATTATTTTAGCCGAATAATAATAATAATAATAATAATAATAATAATAATAATAATAATAATAAGTAAAAATTAATATTCGTTAATAATATAAAATGAAATTGTAATCGTTGAACAACCGGCGCTGGTTCAGATGAAATTCTCCTTTAAAAGCTGTATCGATGGATCTTTAATGGCGGAAAAAAGAGTGATTGCACCGCCATGGATCCCTACAAGGCTTTGAGGATCTCCCGTAACGCCGATGGCTCCCTCACCAGAGACGCCATTTTCCCCCTTTCTCCTCCCTCCTCCGACGCCGCCGTCCTCTGCCGCGACCTCCCGCTCGACTCCGCCCGCCGCACCGGTATTCGACTCTTCCTCCCCTTACCCTCTTTGCCTCCCGCCGGATCCAAGCTCCCGGTCATCGTCTATATCCACGGTGGCGGATTCATCATCTTCCGAGCCGCTTCCTCCCCCTTCCACGGCCTCTGCTCCCGCCTCGCGGTTGCCCTCCCCGCCGTCGTCCTCTCCGTGGACTACCGCCTCGCTCCGGAGCACCGCCTGCCAGCTGCCTTCGAGGACGCCCTCGATGCCCTCTTCTGGCTCCGGGCCCACGCCACGGGGGCCTCTGCGGAGGGAAACCTCCCCTTCCCGCTCACCGAATGCGCCGACTTCTCCCGCTGCTTCCTCATGGGCGACAGCGCGGGCGCGACCATCGCCTTCCACGCCGCCCTCCGCGCGGCGGCAATCCAGGACTCCTTGGCCCCGCTGAGCATCGCCGGCCTGGTGCTGGACCAGCCTTACTTCGGAGGAATCGAGCGGACTGATTCCGAGGAGAGGCTGAAGAATGGCAAGATCCTATCTTTGGCGGAGAACGACTTAATGTGGGAACTGGCGTTGCCGGAGGGCGTCGACAGGGACCACGAGTACTCCAACCCGTTTAAGAACGAAGAGAAGCTATTCGCCGGACTGCGTGATTTCCCGCCGTGCTTGGTCAGAGGACACACGGGAGATCCACTTCTCGACCGCCAAAAGGAGTTCGCGAGGTTGTTGCAGAGGAGAGGAGTGATCGTGGTGACGAGCTTGGAGTCCGACGGCTGTCACGGCGTCGAGCTGATCGATCCCAGCAAGGAAGCGGAGGCATTAGCGGAGGCAAAAAAGTTCATCTGTGGCGACGGCGGAGCTGAAGCACCTCCTTCTTCTCCTATCGAATCGCAGACGCTGTAATTAAAACAACATGATCATCTTTGTTTTGAGGTACTCTGTGCTTTTCACTCATAAACATAGAAAAATTCCTCCTTTTGAAATAAAGAATTCATGTGAATTCTCTACAACATTTTCGTCTTTATCAGAAATTAAAACGATTTGTTATGTGATTTTGCACTGAATTAAGTATACGTTACTCCAAACTATTTTGCACTGATGGTCATTCATACATACAACAAAATACAACTTTAGCTCCTAAAACTCTCGATAATAGTTACAAACAAAGAAACAAAAAGAGTTACAAGAAATCTTGGCAAAATTTCCTTGTCAACCAATCTTCAATGCATCTCTAAAACCAATACTGAAATTCGCTTGCATCCCTTTCTTGTCGAGTCCATTGTTTCCTTTATGCATCATGGCTACGAATTCATTGTAATCTATTCGTCCATCCTGCAAAAATGAAAGATATCCTGAGGTGAGAAACTTATCTTTATGATAGAAAGTTTTGTAGAGGCTTACATTATCTTGATCAACTTCTTTAATCATGTCCTCTAGCTTGACATCGGCTATGCCGAACTCTTCACAAGCCTGTTGCAGTTCATCTTGAGTTATATAACCACTCCCATCTTTGTCGAAGTAGGAGAAGGCCTTGAACAAATGGTCCTCCCTCTCTATCTTGTTTAGGTGCAAAGTTGCAGCAACAAACTCGCCGTAATCAATAGTCCCACTGTTATCAACATCTGCCTAAAATTTTCCAAATTTCAAGAAATATATGGATAAGGAGGAGATTTGAGTGTAAAAACTAACTAGCTTTTGGAATAAGAAGTGATTAACACTAGAATAGCTTGCTTATCTTTGAATGTTTACCGCTTGCATAAGCGCATAAATTTCTGACTCCTTTAGATTTGCACCAACCCTCTCTAATCCAACTTTGAGTTCTTCGAATGTTATCTGCCCACTATTGTCCGTGTCTATCATCTTAAACATTTCTTTAAGGCCAACAATTTCATCTTCAGAAAGATGTTCAACAATCACCTACAGAAAAACCATTTTAAAACAACATTAGCTCGACAAACACATCATAGTTGCAATAAAAGTATGATATGAATTCTTCAAAATCAATTTTAAAAGTTTACTCTGATAGCCATCTTCTTCAGCTTATTCATGGCAGAGAATTGTTTCAGTCGAGATAGAACAGCAGAATCTAGAGGCCTATCAGGGGCTACTCCATCTGTTTGCACCCATGGATGACCTGAGAGGAAACAAAAAGCAAGCTCCGCAAACACAATTTACCATAGAACTAGATCATCATAGTTTTCTCTTGCAAACAATAAAACTTCAAAAGCAAACGAACTTTTAGGTAACTCAATCTTATCTCTAGATAAAAATAAGTACTTACGCAGAACTTGATGGGCACTCAACCGCTGCTTTGGATCCCTAACGAGCATTCCTTTTATTAGATCTTTCACACTCTCTGAGATGCTAGGCCATGGATCTGACTGAAAATCAACATTACCATGTAATACCTCTTCAAAAATACCTTGCTCTGTTTCTGAAGGACAAATTATAACAAATATAGTTAGAAAGATAGCACATAATAAAATCTTGTCTACGTAACGATATATACATAAACACTATGCTGATAAAACTGAAGAACAACTTCTCACCAGCCCAAAATGGAGGAACTCCACTAAGAAGAATATAAATGATGACTCCAGCACTCCATACATCTGCTTCTTGGCCATAGCGTTTCTTTAGGACTTCAGGAGCAACATAGTAAGGGCTACCGACAACATCAGTGAAGATCTCTCCTGTAAAGGGGAATCTGCTAAATAATACACTGGAAGGACAATTCATAACAAGTAACACAACAAAATTACATAGAGCAAACTCATCTTTTGATTAACTCTGTTGTCCTCTAAGTCAAATTAGTCAAGATTGTAATTTAACCATAGGATCTTACAATCTTATGGTCAAGATTTACCCTAAATGATCGATATCCTATGACCTATGAAATCCAATAAGGTAATAACCGTGATTATATGGAATAAATATATTAAAGCATGATACTTATTGCCTCATAAGCTTTCCATTTTGTTGTCAAAATGCTACCTGTCGAAGATCAAAATAACTATTTTACCATTCTAAATTACAACTTAAAAAATTCATTTGTTAATGGAGAGGAAGCGTTTTGACAACAAAATCGAAACTGAGGAGGTGTTTTATAGTTAATCAAGCTTTGGGGGGCATTTTGAAAATTGTCCTTGATAAAATAGTAAAGGTGCATGAGCACAAACATGAAGGAGCAAATTAAGCTTCACCGTGAGCTTCAACTAGAATTTTACGACAACAATAAAATAGTACCTGGCCGGAAGAAAATAGACAATCCGAAGTCGATTGTTTTGAGAGGTGCATCCTCCAATTGGTTAACGAAGAGAAAATTTTCAGGCTTCAAATCGCGGTGCATGACTCCCATGGAATGGCAAGCCTCCACAACTCCTACGATCACCCTTGCAAGCTCTGCCGCCTTCCTCTCTGTGTAATGGCCCTTTTGAATGATTCTATCAAACAATTCACCGCCTGCACAGAGCTCCATCACAACATGAACAGCCACTGCGTCTTCATAAGCCTCCTTGATTGAGATCACATTTGGGTGGCCAGCCAAGTGATGCATTATCTGGATCTCTCTCCTCACATCCTCCACGTCCTCCTCCATCGTCAACTTCCTCTTCAGAATGGACTTGCAGGCAAACTCCTTTCCGCTCGCCTTCTCTACGCATAGATATGTCGTGCCAAATTGTCCCTGTCCAAGCTTCCTGCCTAAGCTGTAGAGGTTCTTCAAGTTCTCGGTTTGGCGCTTAAGCACGAAGTCGACTTTCAGTCCGGCGACACTGGAACCTCTCTTCGCATGGGTGGGCCTATCGGGTCGATCTGTCGATGATCGATTGGGCGCCGGCTTTGCCCCGTTCTCCTGGATCTTGATTAGTTGGGGCGCTTCGACGACTGGTTCAGCTGGGAAGGGCAAGGGCGAGGGCAAGGGCGAGGGCAAGGATGCCTCGCCGCTCTGCCCCTTTCCATTGGAAACAGGAAGAGCGTCTTGCTTCGATCGGTTGCGCCACAGAATAGCGGACAAGGATTGGAAGAATCCACTCTTGGAGAAGCGTGGGACGACACACAGATTCCCCATCCCGATTGAGCAATCAATGGCCCCATTGACGTCTCTTCGGCATTAGATCAAACACCTGTAGACCGATCGAGATGGCCACCAAACCAACGACTTTAAGATCGAAATGGATCTTGCACACAAGAACGGACGTGCATTCGAGATATATACGATGAAAACCGATAAAATGGAGTAAAACAACGAGGAATCACAAAAAGGCCTTTTCCTTTGGGTAGGATGAGACGGCTCCCATCATTGCGTGCAACAACAACAACCAAAAAATAAAATAAAATAAGAAGAAGAAGAAGAAGAAGAAACGACGAAAAGTTCCTCGATTGATGGAGAAGAACACCATCCAAAATTGATGAAGAAGAAGAAGAAATGCGGGGAGAACGGAGAGCGCGCGGAGGAAGGAGAAGGCCTTAAGGGGGATCAACGGAAAATAAATAAATAAATAAACAATTATTAATTTGTAGATAGAAAAAACGCTATTAAAGTTTATTGATACGATTAAAAAAGAATAAAAAATAGTTGACTTGATGATTTGATAATAAAACAAAAATATTTATAATAAATATTATTAAAATAAAATACTAATAAAAGAGGATGATAAAAGGTGAATATACTTGTTCTAGCTTCTCCGCCATCTCATTTTAAGGTAACATAGAATTACTAATTTAGAATAATAATAAACTAATAAAGAAGGTATTTATATTGATTTTATTGAAATTTGAAACTAAGATGTTATAGTACTGTAACATCTCATGATTAATAAATAAATAAATAATTATTAATTTGGAGACAGAAAAAATGCTATTAAAGTTTATTGATACGATTAAAAAAGAATAAAAAATATTTGCCTTAATGATTTGATAATAAAACAAAAATATTAATAAAAGATAATTTACTGGATGAGTGGCGAGGTAAGGAATCCCCAGCAAAGTGAAAAATTGTGACTAGTCATTGACACATTCTGAACCGCTGTTGACTCTGACACTTCAGTATATTTCCACTATGCTAAGATTTCATAGCTAGGGTTACATTCTACCTTAATTATTATTATTATAACTCAATTAATGTCTAATATGTAACTCAAATTTATACTTTCAGAAATATTGTATACCAAAGATTGCTGGCCAAAATTCCAACATTGTGTGCATTCCTTCTGAAAAGCTCATGATCTAATATTTGGCCAAACCTAATTAATGTCTAATATTTGACTCAAATTTATTCTTTCAAAAACATTGTATACCAAAGAATATTGGCCAAAAATCCAACATTGTGCATGTGCATTCCTTCTGAAAAGCTCAATAAAGTCCAAGCTACATATATAAAATATAAATGTTCAAAAAATTATATATCTATCTATTATTTATTAGGACACTACTAAATAATTAGAATCTGATATCCATTAGACTAGATTCTTTCCTAATTTTTATGGTCATTATTAAGGATGTCTAAATAATATCATATTTTATAAGTCAATTATATTCTTCTCATCTGTTTTTATATTTAATTTTTTAAAATTATCTCTCTTTATATTAATGATTATATATATTTGTAAAATAACATGGGGATTGATTAAATTCCTTATATTCCTAGATTTACCATATTTATTATTTCCCAGGAATAATTTTTTATAAAAGTTAGAGAAAGAAATACATAAGATGTAGAAGTTTCTTTCAGAATAACAACGGATACAGTCCTTAGAGTTTAACATATATATAAAAATCAAACTAATTAATACCAAACTCAACACAGTACAGCATAAATATATATATATATATATATATATTTGTTTTTATCAGAAGAAGTTCTCATGGTCTAATTGTTGGCTTGCTGGTGCAGCCATAATGGCGGCTTCATCCGTCTCCTTTTGCTTATTGCTATCCAACGTTAACCCAAAATGAATGTGAGGAAGATGAGCCCACTGCAACCAAAAGGTAATTAGAAAATATAATTTATACTAAAATTTAAATAATAGTAAAAAACTATTATTTAGCACATTATAAGCAAGAGAGAAGATATATGTATATATAGGAAATTCTAATGCAAATGATATCTAATTTTTATTTTTACATTTTTTGCTGCAGTACTAAAAGCTTCTCTGTGGCTGATGTCTGGATTGTTTGCCTTTATCCTTTGTATTTCCTCTCTGTATAATTTGAACTACTAATTAACACAATAATTAAAAACTATTAATTTAGGTAAATGTATGTATAAATAACGTACTTGATAAACCGGTTATACATAGAAGGAACACGTTGTCGCTTCTCAGGTGCTGCTTAATATCGAATATAATCTATTTAATACGAATGACTTATTTAATCAATAGCAACACTAGAGAATAGAAGCTTAATTACGCGGCTGGAGCATTTGTTTTTGATCCTTTTGCATTGTGTACAGAAAGGAAGGCCTTGTGCTTTTGGAAGGGGAACCATGTTCCATCCCTTTCCCTCTATGAGACGCCATGTTTTGTTTCTGCAACACCAAAACCTTATATTTTTTGTTATGGATTAAAGATCATTAAGCTTGGCAAACCTGAAAATCATCATGAAAAGTGAGTGTTTGAAGCAAGGCTCCCATGTTCACAGAGAGAAGGTTTGAGCAATGCCCACATCTTACTGTCACAATGCTATTGTTGGCCAAGTTGTTTCCTGGAACACAAACCTGCAGAAATAATAATAATAATCATTGTTATTATTTTAAATTCTTTTGGAATAAGAAGATACTACTCATGAGCTGCTGATCACAGAGAGGGTATTTATTGCCTTGGTAGCATGAGGAGGAGGAGAAGGGCAAAAGGCTAGTGGTCTGTGATTCCCAAAAAGATGATTAGTCTCTTGTGTGGTCTTATTTATTAGCATTGATGTGTAAGCTTTACCTTTTCGCTTCCCAATGCCTAACTTTTAGAGCTAAATATGCCTGAAGGCCTGCCTTTTAGGCAATATCTATCGGGGGAAAACAAATGTTGCACTCACTCTCGTAAATCAATGTGACAGAACATGAGTCAGAAGAATTTTTTAAAATATGTTTGGTATATTAAACGAAAAAATAGTATCATAATATGGGGAGAAATGCATTAACACTTGCCTTTGTTCTTCTGTTTCATTTTTCAGAAAAGAGAATTTATATCATGAGAAGAAGAAGAAGTTTGAAATGGAGAAAAAGAAGAAGAAGAAGAAGATTTCTTTGTTTCTTTTCTCTTTCAGTTTTCAAGTCATTGGAAAGAATCACAAAATGAAGAAGCTTTAAATGAAGGAAGCACAAGAATCTCACAAAAATATGGGGAATAGTAATAAGAACATGACCAAGCTTAAAATTAAGAGAATACAATGATATCACAAAATGAAGCAGGAGAATTATTTCCATCTGAAGTCACTGAAAAAAAAGCAATATTACAAAAGAATACAAAGAAGAAAATAATATCACAATGTGATGATTATGAAAGAAACAGCAGCTTTCTTTGTTTCTTTCTTTCAGTTTTCATAATATCACAAAACGTAGAGGAGTAATAACAGCAGCTTACGTGCTTTGTTAATCTCTTCTCTTCCAGTTTTCAATTTAGTGAGAAAAATGGGAAATAGAGACAACAAACAACATCAGAAGAAACTGAAGAAGAACAAGAGGCAGAAGAAGAAGGTGGGTTCTGTGTTTCTTCTCTTTCAGTTTTCAAGCCGCTGAAACAAGAAAACTGGAACAAAAAATTATGGAAATCATTTCTAAATCTGGAAAGAACAAAGGATAGTTTTCACGATGGAAAACTGTGAAAGTTGTATCATATATTTCTTCTAACAAAATGGATAGAGAGATCTGCCCAAACACACGCAGAAGTTAATTACTCAAAAACAGTAGAAACGAAACAAAGAATAATAATATACATCTAAAGTCAAAAAAATTGGTAGGACCAACAATGAAATGCATGAGTGGAAGATCAATATTTGAAGAGTTTATGCGTGTCATTCAATGTCAAATTTATATATATATATAAACATTTGGATCAGTTTCTGTCAAATCATCAAGTATATAAGAAATAATAATACCAGTCAAATAGGTCAGTCTCCACATAGCTATAAAGACGAACCCTAGCTAGAACCCTAGAAGAAAACCTAAAAAGACTTCAACAATTAATGAAACTTTGCCCCCTCTATCAGACTATCACATACATCCATATGTTGACCTAGATCATATATTTCAAGAAAATAAATGTTGGTTAATTTCTAAACTGAATCTTAAAAAAAAGGAAGGCCAAATAATATATAGTATGAATTGAACTAGCTATGCCAACTATTTATACCACAAGGATGGTGTTGCAGAAGATGCACTGGACATAGCAAATATGCTGATCATGAGGTAAAGCTTGCGTTGCCATTGTGCCCAAAATTTAGCCTAGATCGCACACTAGCAATGGCCCATCGATGTCTCTTTGCGCGTCGAGGGATCAAAGAAGGGAGGAAGAGGGTTTAATTTACAAGAGATGGGTCTTGAGTAGCAAATTGAGAGCATAGCTAGTAGACATACATGAAAGGGGAAGGGGATCCCTTATCTCTCATCACTTGCCCCAAATGCTTTGAGATATCAGATAGCTGGATCAAAACATAGACAAGAGGATGGTAGTAGTACTATGGGGCAAGGAGATTGGTGGTGGCTCTGAAGTGGAATTGGAGTGGCTATGATTGAAACAATGAGTGGGTGGGAGAAATTCTACTGCCTTGATTGCCATATCCAATCTATGTAACTCACAAGCAATTTTGTGTGGGGGAAGGGAGAGAGCCAGTGTTGCATTAATTTGGAGAGAGAAAGAGAAAGATGCCACCCTTAATTATTTTCTTTTACTTTTGCTTCATTAATTACAAAAATTGATATCTTTAATAACAATTTTTCATGAATTTAATTAATAATAGCTGTTATCATTAAAATAATAAGTGGAACAAAATCTATCTATCAAGAGAAAGAAAAGGGAGAGCCTCCATGTCAAAGATCCATTTGCAATAGGCAAACAGTTATATGTGGATAAACTTGACAAGATCAGAAGAAGATAGAACAACAAAAGTGCTGTATACTACAAAAATGTAGTTGAGTTTTGCAATGGTTGATGACATGAAGGACTCAAATACAAACAAGGTGCCAAATTTTGCCACACTTTTTTAGCTCAAAAGTTCTAACCAGTGTGACATGCACATCTCCTGCTTGTCATTTTAATTAGTTATTATGAACAGTAACTATTGCAATTCCTCACTACCCCTGACTTTCTATTACTATCTTAATATATGGATTCAGGTATGGATATTCATTATGTTACTTTTGTAGTTCATGATACTATTTCCCTATGAGACTGATACCTTTGACTCTCT
>JBBMJZ010413103.1:7482022-7497764 GCA_037833815.1 Zingiber zerumbet | reverse complement strand
TGAGTGGAGAAAGCACACTCGGAAAGGGGACTGATATGTTTGTTCGAGAAGATGCATGCACTTTTTGAAGGATAATTGCCTGCACTTTTTGTTTGTATTCAAAAATTAAATGAAATACATGGATGAGTTACAGGCATGCTTGTTAAGCTCTGTATGGCTGCAAGTGATTTGCACTCCAAGATCGCTCGAGATTCCTTCCTTCTGCATCCTGGAGAGAGTAAGAGCCTGAAGCAAGCTTCTGTATAACTTTATATAGTCCTTCCCATTGGAGCACTAGTTTACTCACATCCCCATGGGTTTGACGCGCTTCCATACTAGATCCCTTACATAAAAAAAAATCAGGGGATGATTCTTTTGTTATAGTTCTACCTCATTCATTGTCGGTATGATATAAGGCGAGTAGCTACCTTATCCTGAACTTCTTCTATCAGATCAAGCTCCATAAGACGTCATCCTGCATTATCATCATCATATAACTATCTTCGATCATATTCTACCCCAGCTTCAATGGGGACTACTGCTTTGCCACCATATATTCGTTGGAATGGTGTTATTCTCGTAGCCTCTCGAGGAGTTGTACGATACACCCATAACACACTGGGTAACTCGTCCACCCAACTACCACCGACATGATCTAACTTAGTCTTGAGTCCTCTAATAATTTCTCTGTTGGTTACTTCTGCCTCCCCATTACTCTGTGGATATGCCACAGAGGTGAATGCTTGTGTAATGTCATACCCCGCACAACATTCTTTGATCCTTTCTCCTTGAAATTATCTTCCATTATCAGAAACTAATTTGTGTGGAATACCAAATCTATAAATAATGTGTTGCCATAAAAATTTAATAACTACATTTTTAGTTATTCTTGCTAATGGTTCAGCTTCCATCCATTTTTAGAAATAATCCACAACTACCAATAAAAACTTTCTCTGCACTGTTGCCAGGGGAAATGAACCTACTATATCCATGCCCCATTGATCAAAATGACAAGAAACTATAAAAGTCTTCAAATATTTTGATGTTTCTGACACGATATACATGTTCTTACGAGCTGAGACACATCTACTTGTAGAGTAGGCTAGAAATATCCTGCCAATAGGAACATCTGCTAAAGATCTCCCTCCAACATGACTACCACATGAGCTTTGATGCACTTCTTGTAGGATATATTGTATGTCTTCTGGTCTAATTTACTTGAGCATAGGACTGGAGAAAGCCCTCTTATAAAGATGATCCCCTATTAAAGTATACCGAGCGTCTCTCTTCTTAAAGATTCTTGCTTGCTCTTCATCTACTGATAGGATGCCTTGTTGTAAGAATAATATAATTGGTATCCTCCAATCACCTTGTATCTCTGTATCAGCTTGCCTTTCGATACAGGACACCAGCACTGTCTGTTCTATCGGTCGATCTAAGCTCTAAGGTATTCTTATAGATGCAAGTTTAGCTAATTCATCAATCACCTGATTTTTTGATTGGGGAATCTTCTATATATTTACTTCTTAAAATTCAACTTTCAGTTTACGAGATGCTTCTACATATAATCTTAGTCACTCATTGTTTATTTCAAAGTTACCTGTCAACTGCTGCGCTGCCAATTGAGAATCAGAATAAATCCATACCCGGGCAGCTCCTACATGTCGAGCAGCCTGTAAGCTAGCTATCAATGTTTTATACTCTGCTTTATTATTAGTGGCTCTATAATTCAATCAGACAGAAAGTTTAACCCAATCTTCTCTTGGAGATATAAGAAAATTTCCAATTCCACTGCCCTGTCTAGTAGAAGACCCATCCACATATATTTTCCAAGTTCCCTCTTCCTCTGGACCTTGTATTTTTGTTATAAAATCCACCAGAGCTTGTGCCTTAATTACTGAACGAGGTTGATATTATATGTCATACTTACTGAGTTTAGTTGTCCATTTGATTAACCACCCGGATGCCTCTGGATTGAGGAGCCCTCGACCAAGAGAAATATTAGTTAGTATTATAATTACATGTGACAAGAAGTAAGGACGCAATCTTCTAGCTGTTAACACCAATGCGTAAGCTAATTTCTCGAGTGTAGTATATCTACACTCGGCTCCTTTTAATATATGGTTTGAAAAAAAATACACGGGTTGTTGCTCTTTACCCTCTTGCCTCACCAACATTGAGCCTATAGCGTGCTCATTTGTTGAAAGATAAACCCATAAAGTTTCTCCTATTATAGGTTTAGCTAAAATAGGCAGGGTGGACAAATAATCTTTTAACTCTTTAAATGTCTTATCACATTCCTTATCTCATTGGAACTTAGTGACCTTCCTGAGTATCTTGAAAAAATGGAAGCTTCGGTCAACCGATCGAGAGATGAAACGAGACAGAGCAGTAATCTGACCGGTCAATCTCTAGGCTTCTTTCATGTTGTGTGGATGTTCCATGTCTTGAAGTGCTTGAACTTTGCTGGGATTTTCTTCTATCTCTCGCTCTGTCACCATATAGCCTAGGAACTTGCCAATTCTAGCTCTAAATAAACACTTGCAAGGGTTGAGCTTGAGTCTGTATTGCCGCAAGGTTCTACAGATTTCTTCCACATCTTTGCATAAATCATTAGCCTTATGAAATTTAATTAATATGTCATCTAATATACTTCCATATTCCTTCTGATTTATTTTCGAAAAACTTTGTTCATAAGCCTTTGATAAGTTGCCCCTGCATTCTTTAGTCCAAAAAGTATAATATTATAGCAGTAAGTACCTTCGGCTATTATAAAACTAACCTTCTCCTGGCCATCCTTGGCGAGAGAGACTTGATGATAGCCTTGATAGGCGTCCAACATACAAATATACTCACAACTAACCGTAGAATCCACTACCTGATCAATGCGGGGCAGGAGATAGTAGTCTTTTGGGCAAGCTTTGTAAAGATATCGAAAATCAATACACACTCACCATTTATTTCCTGGTTTGGAGATCAAGATAACATTTGCTAGCCAACTAGGGAATTGTACCTCTTGAATATAGTCGACCTCCATTAGTTTGCCCACCTCTTCTTTAATGATTTGATTTTGATCAGCTGCAAAATCTCTCTTTTTTTGCTTGACAGGTCGAACATCTGGATATACATACAATGAGTGCTCCATCACGAGCGGGGAGACACCTGTGACTTCTTTGGGGGTCCATGCAAACACATCACTATTATGCACCAAGCATTGTATTAGCTCGGTCTTGAGTGGGGGATCCAAATCAGCAGCCAAATAAGTCACAGCTTCTGGTCGCCCGGCATGTATGTATATTTCTTCTTTTTCTTCATATATTAACCCGGGCGGTCTCTCTTGAATAGTATGGACTTCCATTCTTTGATCTTTGCGAGCAGTATTGGCTTTTGTCCGGATGATCTCCACATAACATTTTCATGCTAGTAATTGATCTTTGCAGACTTCTCCAACTTGATCATCAACAGGGAACTTCACCTTCTGCCAGAAAGTAGAAACGACTGTCCGAAACTCGTTCAAGGCCAGTCGACCTAATATGACATTATACGTAGAAGGTGCATCCACCACCATGAAATAGGATCTCCTGGTTCTTATCAGGGGATCCTCCCCTAAGGATATAGCAAACTTTATTTGGCCGAGCGGCTGTACTTCGTTGCCTGTGAAACCATATAAAGGAGTCACCATGGGCTGAAGCTTACTCGGATCTATCTGTAGTTGATTAAAAGCTTTCTTGAAGATAATGTTAACAGAGCTACCAGTATCAATAAAAGTACGAGAAATATTGTAATTGACTATGACAGCTTTGATTATTAACGCATCGTCATGGGGTACTTCTACCCCCTCTAGATCTTTGGGCTCAAAACTAATCTCTGGCTCTGCTGCCCTTTCAGTGCTGCATCCCACTGCATGTATCTGCAACCGTTGAGCGTGTGATTTTCTTGCCCGGTTTGAATCACTATCCGTAGGCCCGTCCGTTATCATATTAATATTACCCCAGACAGCGTTGCTTCGATTCTCTTCTTGTAGAGCGGTTGTTCTCTCGGGCTATGTCTGCTCGGGCGCTCGAGCTGACCCGACCGGTACTTGTAATGTTCCTTATTGTGGTTCGGTTGTCTGGTACTCCAGCTTGAGAGGACTATTTAGCCTTGGATATGGTTGCCGGTTGGGAGATCGTCGATGATACCGGGTATTATTCATCCTCTGGTTCTTCAAGGCAAAGCAATTTTTTGTGTAATGAGTACCTGACATATGATAAGTGCACCACCTCCTTGGGATTTCTTGTGGCATCTCCACATGCTGTACTGCTTGGGGTCTTCGTTCAGGTTGACGATGTGGAGGAGGAGTCACACGAGGTCCCCTTGGTGGATGAATAGGAGTTGTGGATCTATCATTAACTGCGGCCACAACAGGGACAACACTTTCTTTTTTGCGAGGAGCTTGAGCTTCCTTCACATTAATAAATTCAGTAGCTCGCTCAATCAATAAATCAAAATTGGTTCGAGGATTACATATTAAATCTTTGAAGAAATCATTATCATTGAGTTCTTTAGAGAAGACACTTACCAAAATTTTAATAGTAACATTAGGAACATCAATAAATACTTGATTAAATCTTTTAATATATGCTCTGATACTTTCCTTAGGTCCATGTTTAATAGAGAAAAGACTCTAAGGAGTTTTATGATACCTTCTATTGCTGGAAAAAAGATGAAGAAACACTTTACGGAAATCCTTGAAACGTTGAATGGAATTTTCTGGTAGCCTTTTGAACCACCTCTGAGCTGCTCCTCCGAGAGTGGTAGGAAACATCCAACATTTAACCCCATCAGTAAACTGCTGTAGTAGAGCCGCACTTTCAAATTTGGAAAGATGATCTTCTAGATCGGTGGTCCCAGAATATTCTCCAATGTTTAGATTCTGATAATGTTTTGGTAATGGATCATCCAGAACCCTCTGAGAGAATGGAGTGATGATTCTCTCAGGGGGAACTGTCGCTGGTTACCATTTTCCCCTTGCATTTTTCTTTTATTGGCGCTTCACCAGAGGACTCTTGAAGCATTGGTCTTCGTCCTCCTTGTTCCATGGGGGTACGAAAAAATGCTCGGGGATGTCGAGTGGGGAAACCAAGAGCAGGGGTTATGTAAGCCAGATCGTCTTCTTCCATACCTCTATTTTTCCTATGGCCAGTAGTCGAAATTACAGGATTTGCAACTACAAGTAAAGTACCTCCTGTATTTGCTTGTTGTTGCTGTTGTAATGCTTTTTGGACTCTGACATTGATGAGTAACTCCAGATCTTCTTGAGTTAAGATAACAGTGTTGGGTTTTCCAGCGTCCTCCATCACGTAGCCTTAGATTTAGGTGAGAGTTCCCACAGACGACGTAAAATTTGATCCTGTCTGAAAGCTGTGGGATGAAACCCTAGGCGACAATGAGTGATGATTTCGGCGAAGGAGAACACAAAAAGGAGGGGGAGGAGATCCGAGAAAAACCACAGTGGATTTAAAGAAACCTTGATGCAGAATAATAGATTCGAGAAAATCAAAGCGGATCTATAAGAATTACCTTACAGAATGAACTTTGGTGAATTACTCCTGCAGAAGAATGCACTCTGATGAAGAGCACCGCAGATCAATGAGGAATCAACGCACTGACGAATGATCTCTCTTCCTGCGCACTATGAGACCAACTAACACAGCGTTAGCGACCTAAGACTGGGGTGGGAATCCCTAGCTAGGCCCTCCAACGCTCAAGTCAGCCCCTCTGCTTCGAAGAAGAAGAAGTATGGAAAAAGTTGAAATGGAACTAGGGTTTCAGTAGTGATGTTCTGCGTACCTTGCCAGTGGAGAGGATTCCTCTTTTTATTCCACCTCATCTAACCTCCACAACCATGAGGTGGACCCCGGTTTGTTAGAATTTATTAGGAGATGACGTAAGCATTACCTGCAATAGTTTAAGGAATCTTTTTTTTACCCCAGATGTACCTTCTTTTTCGTTTAACATACCTGCAGAAGCTTCCAAAAGTTATTTCCTTCTAGATTAGTCAAGTTGTCATATGATCACATATTATTCTCATGTACCACATATTACATTAACCTCGACCGACTATGTTCAAGATATCTCAATCGGTATCCTTTGCTCGACCTGGATGAATACTTGTGTTTGGTCGGCCTTTATTCGGCCAATAATATGCTAGAAACCATATAAGGTTGTCGGTCTTTATGCTTGGTCAGCCCTCTATTCTAGGTCGGCCATTTGTGCTCATCCGATCTATTGTGCTCCGCTGGTAATTCAATTTCGTCCGGTCCTAGACTATTGGACGTGAATATCTTCATTCAACCTATCTTTGCTCGATCAATAATAATAGGCTTAAGGTCATGTAAGACTAAATACCTCTGTGATTGGTCGGTCCTATATTCTTGACCGGTCTTAAATTACCGAGCGTACGCGCACATTCTTGCTCGGTCGGCTTCCTCTTGGTCGGTTGTATGTTAAGGATTATACAGAGCTAAATGCCTCCGTGCTCGGTCGGTCTATTGTATTTAGCCGGTCTATAGTGCTCGGCTAGTCATATATTCCCAACCGAGATTAGCCTACTGAGTGTATACAAACCCTCGTATTCGATCGGCTGTATGTTAAGGTTGATATATAAGATTAGATGCCTCTGTGCTCGACCGGTCATATATTATCGACCGAGATTAACCTACCAAACGTATATGAATACTCTTGTTCAGTTAGTTTATCATGCTTGACCGATCTCTTATGTTCAACCTGTCTATCTTGTTCGACCGATATTCCCTTGATGAGCCTATATAAATCTTTTTGTCCGGTATAGCCTTTTTAGGGTTAACCAGGTGTCGTTATACTCGGGCAGCCTATCACACCCGATCGGGTCGTGACTCCCATGTGTATCACTATACCCTCATCTTACTCTTTTTAACGTTCTTTGTCTTATTATCCCTTTTCCCCTTACTGTAGAGAATCCACCTCTCATAACCCGTATCAGTGCTAATTATTGAGATATTTAATACCCATTGATATAGTGTGACAATCATGCTTTCTCTATGCCAAAGCATTGGTTAAAGGATCAATAATATTAGCATCGGTCGATACTCTACATATTTTCACATCTCATCCATTGATGATCTCTCAAATGAGATAAAACCACTATAGTATTTAATATCCATCACCACCATTTAAGCAAACCTGACCGCGATTTGGAATCATCCTTTTTAGTTTAGAAGCTAGCATCAGTGTAACCCTTTACAACAATCTTTTCATTGTCTCCAAAGATTAAGAAATAATCTTGAGTTCTTCTTAAGTATATAAGAATATTCTTGATTGCTGTCCAGTGACCTTCACCTGGATCTGACTGGTATTTGCTCATCATACTTAATGTATACGAGACATTTGGGCGAGTACAAAGCATGACTTACATGATAGACCCTATAGCAAATGCAAAAGGAATTTGATCCATACGGTTCCTTTTTTCTTATAAGAGGGACATTGAGTCTTCGAAAGACTCACACCATGTGACATCAGCAGGAATCTCTTCTTGAAATTCTGTATGACAAAATGATTAAGTACCTTATCAATTAATGTACTTTAACTTAGACTAAGCAATCTCTTAGATATATCTCTATAGGTTTTGATGCCTAAAATGTAGATAGTTTTACCTAAATCCTTCATTGAGAAACAATTCTCAAGTCACGTCTTCACTGACTGAAGAGTAGAAATATCATTTCCAATGAGAAGTATGTCATGTATATACATTAAGAGAAAGATGACTGTGCTCCCACAAATCCTCTTATAGACACAAGGTTCATCTTTATTCTTAATGAAACTAAACGCTTTGATTGCATCATCGAATCGAAGATTCCAACTTCTATGAGTCTACTTTAATCCATAAATGGATCGTTATAACTTACATACCTTTCCAGCATACTTTGGATCGATAAACCTCCAGGTTGTGTCATGTACACATCCTTAAGTAAATTTCTATTGAGAAATGCAGTTTTGACATTCATCTGTCAGATCTCATAATTATAGTAAGCTATAATAGCAAGTAAAATCCAAATAGATTTAAACATCGCAACTGGTGAAAATGTTTCATAATAGTCTATACCATGAATATACTTGAATCCTTTAGCTACCAATCGTCCTTTATAGATATGCAAATGATCATCCATGTCAGTCTTTCTTTTAAAGATCCACTTACACCCAATGAGTTTGATTCCTTCAGGTGGATCAACCAAAGTTCATACTTATTAAATATGGATTTCATTTCGGTTCTCATGACCTCTAACCATTTCTCATGATCTGGATCTTATATAGCTTCTTGATAAGATGTAGGTTCATTGAAACCAACACTACATCACCGTGGTCAGACAAGAGAAAAGAATATCTCTCAAGTTGACGACGGACTCTATCAGATCTGCGTAGAGCTTATGCTACTTGAACAGATTATTGTTCCATAACTTCTTGTAGTGTAACAAAATCATGATCCACAACATCTTGTGGTACCTATTCAATTTCCATTAAAGCTTTGATGTTAGATTATGTATCTTGAATTTTTTCAAGATTGACTTTACTCTCACTAGTTTTCTAGAAATAAACTCCCTTTCTAGAAAGATACCATGTCTGGCAACAAACACTTTACCTTGTGTGTGATTATAAAATAATATATCTTTCTTTCCTTGGGGTATCCTATAAAATAACACTTGTCCGATTTGAGTCCTAATTTATCTGAGACTTGTTATCCAACGTAAGCCTCACAACTTCAAATCTCCGTGAAAGACATCTTTGGACTCTTCCCAGTCCATATTGTATATGGTGCCTTTATGATGACCTTAAATAGAACGTGATTAAGTGTGAAAGCGGCATTCTCTAGAGCATGTCCCCAGAAGGAAGTAGGAAGATCTGTTTGACTCATCATCGATCATACTATATCCAATAAAGTATGATTTATCCTTTCTGATACATCATTTTATTGTGATGTTACAGGTGGGGTGAGTTGAGATATGATATCACACTCAACGAGATGGTCATAAAACTCTTGGCTAAGATATTTCCCACCTTGATTTGATCAAAGAATCTTAATACACTTTCTAAGTTGATTTTGTACTTTATTCTTGAATTTTTTAAACTTTTCAAAGGATTCTGATTTGTGTCTCATCAGATACACAGCTATACCTATTAAAATCATCAATAAAAGTAATGAAGTAATGATAGTCTTCTCTAGTTGCTATTTTGAAAGGGCTGCATCATTAGTATATATGAGTCCTATCAAGTCATTAGCTTTTTCGTTGTGCCCACTAAATAGAGTTTTTGTCATCTTACCTTGAAGACAAGATTCACATACCTCATATGCTTCAAAATCAAATGAGTCTAAAAGTCCATCCTTATAGAGTTGGAATATGCGACTCTCATTTATGTGACCTAAGCGATAATGCCAGAAATATGTTTAGTTTAAATCATTAAACTTGAACCATTTGGTATTTATATTATAGATTGGATTGTTAAAGTCTAGAACATAGAGTTCATTCACAATATATGCACTATAATAGAACATTTTATTGAAATAAATAGAACAACATTTGTCCTTTATTACAAATGAAAAATTTTTCTTGTCCAAACAAGAAACAGAGATAATTTCTTAGTCAAAGCAGGTACATAATAACACTCTTCAAGTTCTAAAAGAATCCCAGTGGGCAAAGATAAGAAATATGTTCTTACAGCTATATCAGTAATTCTTGCATTATTGTCTACTTGTTGGTCCACTTCACCCTTTATCAATGATCTACTATTTCTCTGTCCCTGCACATCAGTACAAATGTGAGATGCACATCTGGTATGTAATATCCATGAAGAAGAAATATATAAATTGACTTCTATAACATATATACCTGATGCAGTAGTCTCACTTCTCTTTCTTTTCAGCTCCTCTAAGTATAACTTGCAGTTCCTCTTCCAGTATCCGATCTCACCACAATGGAAGTAGATTCCTTAGCAAGTCTGCCTTTGGATTTCAATGCATAAGTCTTGCCCTTGTCTTTGGCTTGGATCTTACCCTTATTTTTGGGCTTCCATTTGTCTTTGCCCTTTGGCACCATCAAAATTATACTTGGCTTTGTCTTCTTAAGGTTGAGTTTAGCAGTTCTCAACATACACAACATCTCAGGCAATGATTTATCAATATCATTCATGTTATAATTCATGATAAATTGACTTAGTTCTCCGGCAATACTGTAGAATAAGATTAGTGGTTAATTCTTGGCCTAGTGGAAATTCCAACCTTTGTAAATTCTGCACATACTCGATCATTTTAAGCACATACGACCCTACAGGACTTTCTTCTTGCATTTTGCATTGAAATAGAGTCTTAGAGATCTTAAATCTCTCATGTCTTGCTTGTCCTTGATATAGTTGTCTAAGATATTCAACCATATCATAAGCATCCATGTTCTCATATTGCTTCTGAAGCTCAGAGTTTATGGTGGTCAGCACAAGACATGATACATCTAATGCATCATCTTGATATTTCTTATAAGTATTCTTATAATCTGTAGTGGTAGTATTGGGGGGGGGGGTCAGGAATGGGTTGTTCTAGGACATACAGTTTTCTTTCTTGCTCTAGAGTTATTCTAAATTTCTATACCAATCTAGGAAATTAGCTCTATTGAGCTTGTCCTTATCAAGGACAGATTGTAGAGAAAGTGGATTTGACGTACTAAACGACATTGTGATCTACAACAACAAAATGCAGAAATAAATATCATATTTAGATCATTTAATTAGAACTTTAATTAAATGATTCTTCCACTGAATTGTAAATCTTGGTAGAAACAAGTCATGGATGTGGTCTTACCCACACTACATCTCCAAATTCAATCGCGATGACATTCATGGGGACAAGATCCATATAATACCTTATTTTGAGTTAGCTTTGACTAATCGCCCAAGACTTAGTATAATTTAAGTAGGTAACGTTTACCAATTACATTCTATGTAACCCTTGTATCATTCGGTGAGCAAGACTGTTTGTTTATTTGTCCATCTTATGAAATTCATATTATAACTCATCTTGAGTTAGCTTTGGCTAATCGCCCAAGACTAGTATAATTTGAATTACATTATATGGGATATGCCTCTAAGTTCTCAATTCAATTGAGGTAACTTAGTTAAGTTACACCCAAAGTCCAATAGTCGAACATTACAATTGTCCTATCACACCCTACCAAAATAAAATGAGTCACTTTGTTTTGGCAAAACATGACTACAAATGATCGAGGTAGTAATGAGTATCAAACTTTGGTAGACATATGAAAATGACCTAATTACGATAGCTACACATGCATCACATACATTTATGACATATTATGGCATACATCATTATATACGCTAATTAAACGTGACATAGTTAGTAGGCGGGGGTCAAGGGGGTAGTGCCCCTTGTGGGGATAAGGGGGCAGCACCCCCGACATAAATTTTTTTTGCATACTCATTGTATGGGTTGTTGTCATACCTGAGACCCTACTACCCACAAAACCTTTTGATGAAATCTTGCTGTTCAAAATAGTGTTTTAGTCGAGACCTTGCTATTCACAACAGTTTTTAGACCGAGACCTTTGGTTGAAATCTAACTCATAATCATGCAAATCATAGTAAATCTCTCATACAATTTCTATATCTCATATAAAATTTAACTATAAGTTTAGTATATGCCTTCGCAAGTGGCTCTGATACCACTGTAAGGATCTAGCGCACTAAACAAACAAAAAGCGGTGCAGAAAACAAACTCGATCCTCTCCAGAAGATCCATGCGAAGGAGAAAAACTACATATACTAAGTTTGATGAGAGGGACTGATACCTTTGCTACGTACCCTTCGCAATCCATGTGACAACTTTTCTTTGGACGCAGATCTCAACACGATCAAGTGACTGTGCCTCTACGGTATCCACACGAACACATTCTGTCCGTCTCAGAAACTCATGATTTGGAGAAGAAAACAACCATTGATTGTGTTAGCAACCCATAAGGGAGTTTCGGCTAAAAAGAAGAGAGAAGATGAGGAGGAAGCTCAAGGGACGCTCCAATTTTGATCTTATGAAAATTCCATTCAAAAATCCTATTTGTATCCCTCTAACGTATACCCAGGGTTTTTGCCCTTTGGTATTCTTCTCTTTAATGCATGATTAATTCTAATTAATCATCATTATTCTCCTTTTAATGGATTGAATTATTATATTAGATTAATATTAACCCAATAAGTCATTAACCCAATAAGCCTAATCATCTTATAATTAGCTCTTAGGGTTAATATTAATGACTTATCTATTTAGTACATTCGCTTACCGGAGGATGCCCTTTGGTCTTTGTAATGTTACTACTTTCCAACATTGTATGATGGTCATCTTCTCTAACCTTATTGAAGATATGATGGAGGTTTTTATGGACGATTTTTCTGTGTATGGTACTAATTTCAATTCATGTTCGGAAAATCTCTCCAAAGTTTTGCAAAGATGTGAATATGTTAACTTAGTTTTAAATTAGGAAAAGTGTCATTTGATAGTAAGAGAAATGATAGTTCTGGGATGCATGATTTCTAAACGGGGTATTGAGGTTGATAAAGCAAAGGTTGATGTCATTGAGAGATTGTCTCCCTTGATAAATGTAAAAGGAGTTAAGAGTTTCCTTGGGCATATCGGATTCTACTGACAGTTTAAAAAAGATTTTTCTAAAATTTCAAAACCTCTGACTAATTTACTTTTGAAAGATGTTGATTTCACCTTTGACTTGGAATGTTTGGAAGCTTTTCCCAAGAAATAAGAAACCTCTAGTGACAACTCCAGTTATACAATCTCTAGATTGGAATCTCTTTTTTGAAATTATGTGCGATACTGGTGATTTTGCAGTTGGAATAGTTTTGGAGAAAAGGAAAGATAGGAACTTTTATGTCATCCACTATGCTAGTAAGATTCTAGAAGATGCTCAAGTAAAATAAGCTACAACAGAGAAGGAATTACTAGTTGTGATATTTGTATTCGATAAATTCTGGTCATATTTGACGGGATCAAATATGATAGTTTACATAAATTATGCTGCAATCAGGTATTTATTAAACAAGAAGGATGTAAACCCCCATCTAATTCGATGGATATTGTTGCTTCAAGAGTTTGATCTAGAAATCAAATATTAAAGAGACTCAAAAAATCTAGTAGCAAATCATCTTTCTTGATTGAACCAGTATGATAAAGTCAGGATGTGGGACAACTTATCGATTAATGATTTTTTTTACTGACAATCAACGTTTAACTATTAGAAGTTCAAATGGAAATTCCTCATAAATGTAAAATATTTTATCCGGGATAAACCATTTTACGTAAGCGATGTGCAGATGATATCTATAGAAGGTGTGTTTCAGATGAGGAGATTTGAGATATTTTTAGCCAATCTCACTCTTCTGCTTATGGAGCTCATACCGGGCCATTAAAACTACAACGAAAGTCCTATGAGTGGGATTCTATTGACCCTATATATTCAAAGATGCTAGAAATTTCGTAATGACATGTGATCGCTGCTAGAGGACAAGTAACATCACCAAGAGACATGAAATGCCACTGAACACTATCCAAGAAGTGAAGCTTTTTGATGTATGATGGGTGGATTTCATGAGACCAATTTTTATATCTAGGGTAAATAGGTATATCTTAGTAGTTGTTGATTATGTTTCCAAGTGAGTAGAGACTATTGCATTCTCTATCATGTAATGCTAAGACAATTATCAAATTGTTCAAGAAAGTTATTTTTCTTAGATTTGGAACTTCTTGTGTAGTAATTAGCGATGGAGGATCTCATTTTATTGAAAGACAATTCAAAATTCTACTCAAGAATTATGAAGTTACTCATAAGATAATCACGCCATACCATCCTCAAACAAGTGGACAAGTTGAAATATCAAATAGGGAGATTAAGAATATCTTGGAGAAGACAGTGTTATCATCGCGGAAAGATTGGGCCCATAAATTGGATGATGCTCTTTGGGCATACCGAATAGCCTAAAAATCCCCATAGGAATAACTCTATTTTGGCTAGTCTATGGAAAGCCTTGTCACCTTCTGTGGAATTGGAGCATAGATCTTATTAGGCTATTGAGCAACTAAATTTTGATCTAAATATTGTTGGAGGAAAATGAAAACTTTAAATGAATGAATTGGAAGAAATCCGGTATGATGCATATAAGAATGCCAAATCATAAAGGAAAGGACTAAGATATGGCATGACAGATATTATCATGAGAAGGAAATTCAATGAAGGTGATTTGATCTTGTTATTCAACTCTAAACTTAAGCTTTTCCCTAGAAAGTTGAAATCAATGTGGTCAGGGCATTTCCAAGTACAGAAGGTATATCCATATGAAGCTATATAGATGTTTGGAGCAAAGCATCAAGGACATTCAAAGTGAATTGCCAGAGATTAAAGAAACATTTTTTGAACATACAAGTTGATAAAGGTGAAGGTCAAGACTTTCTTAAACCGCCTAACCCAAATTGAGGAATGTTGGTTAGTATTCTGTCGGTTAGTTTTTATTTCACTTATTAGAGTGGTTAGATGTGCTTTTTTTTAATTTCTCTTATTGATGTTTTCTTGGTATAGTTTGTTGTTAGGATGCATACCATTATGTTTTGATATGGTGATTTCAATTTAAAGCATACATGCATAGCTATGTCCTTTAAGCAACAATTTTGGTGATAAAATCTTAGTGGATACATTTTCTTATTTTTGATGACTAATATTATCTTTATCATGTAGTAGGATTTTAGAAGCGTAGTTGATTTGATGATTGATTCACCAAGATGCCTACTTGTTTAGTTTCACCTTTTCACTTACACTTATTATTTTGTATTCAAAGGGTTGATTTAGTACGATATAGTCATAATTTATATTGTTGGATTAGTACCTTGGAGATCATAGGTTACTCTCTCACAACATCTTAGTTACTGGATTATCTCGGGTTTGTGTCAACCTATCCAGAAAAGTCAAAATCCTAAATAATTATAAAAAAAAAGAGAAGAGATAATGGAAAAGCAATAACACATTTTGAGTGTCAAGAATGGGATAGAAAATAGTTGTTATAGGTAGAAATGATATAATGTTCCTTTGAGACCGAGTTAGGTTACTAAGGAAGCATTTATCAATTTCTTTCAATACCGAGCATACCTTTGAGACTTGATGTTGGGAAAAGGGGATGAACGTCTCGTATGACAAGTGCCTAGCCCTAGAAACTTTGGGAACACAATGAGATGATGACTTGGCTAAAGACGAAACTTAAAAATTCTAAGAGCAAACTACGCACTTTGCACATAAACTTTATTATTAGGCTTGGTGAAACAAATTAAATGCCTTCGCTTAATAATAATACTACATGATAAGAGTGTATAAACTTGATGGAATTAGGAGATGACATTCACATGTATTTTTTATATTGATGTTTGCTTGAGCAAACTCCGTCCATGATGACCGGTCATGGCCAGTCCCAAGCCCGGATAAAGGAGGAGGGTTGCGTTAGGTTGCCAGCCAACGTCAAAACTATGGCAAATATTAATGAATGAATCCATTAAACTATTGTGCTAATGCTAAGTTGTTCCCCGGAAGGAACGCGTTGCAGGGTCCGACTGTAACGTCTCAGCAAGGACCACTACATCTCCAGAACTCGGGTGTAGTGCTAAATATGCAAGAGTTCGCGTTACAGGGTCCGACTGTAA
>JBBMJZ010413103.1:7451545-7468055 GCA_037833815.1 Zingiber zerumbet | reverse complement strand
TCTGCACAAAGGAAAGTGTAGTTTGTTACACTTTTTTATTTCTTATCCTTGTACTCGATTCCCTCGTCTAGAGATACCAGAAGAGGTATTTTAGTGGATTACCCATCGATAGATCTGTGGGACCTGGGTCTTAGAGTAGGAATCGCCAAAGGCTCTGAACCAAGTAAATCGACTGTGTTTTCTTATGTTCTCTTTTTTTTTTTACTTAATTTTCGCTGTGTACTTTTGATTTCAAAATAAAAAAACGAATTTTCAAAACCACATGATTCATCCCCCACCCACTCTCACGTGCGACTCGATTCAATAAAATTGACTTGTCTAGACGCCCGGACTTCGGACGCCCGGACAAGTTTGGGCGTCTCGTCGAGCCATTGTAGCGAGGATCAGATTTAGATTCCACATCATCTAGATTCCAGGCACCCATACTAGTCCAGGCGCTCAGACAATGATAACTTCGTTAATGAAGAGCCATTGCAGAGTGGTTCAAGGGGACTACGTCTAGGCGCTTGGACTGGGTCCAGGCGTTCGGGAGTTGCCACGTCAGAAAACGGCTAGTTTGACTAATGAGGTATAAATAGAACCCTGGTCCTCAAAGTTTAACACAACACACTGTATTTGAATTCTAATCTTTGTTTTGGTGCTTGTAACGATTGTAAGAGGCTACTCCGCCTTCGTCAAAGGAGATATGTTAGTGGAACTTTTCAACTGCTTTGAATTAAAAGCTATCTTGATTGTGACCAAGTAAAACTTCTTGTCTCATACTCTTTCTTTATATTATTTGTTTTGTTTAATCTAATAGTGTGTCCTTACTAAGTAGAAAGCAAGAGATTAGTTTTAAATTATCCTTGCAAGATATTCACCCCCCTCTAGCCGACCTACATGAGACCATAAGGGATTCCTCTCAACCTAACTTTCTAGAGTATTATCTTGAAATGAGAACCAATTCTCTATAAGAGATTAGCTAATTAGAGTTTAATGGTTTTTTTTTCAATTTAATATTAAAAAGTGACTTGTGTATTCTAGACTGAATAACAGGGGGCCCTTAGTGACAGAGGGTATCTCTCTCAACCAAACTTTTTATATTACTTTTTTACTTAATAGTATTGAAATTCAATGGAGTAAACACTCCAGAATGAACTTCGTGGGTTTGTACTAGTATTTAGTTAGAATTTTTACAAGAGTGTAAGCATGAAGGTAAGGACACAAATAATACATAGAGACATTAATTAATATTATAATAAAATCGAAATCTTAGAGTCACCCCTAAAGTCAACTTCTCTCTTGTTAACTCTCTCTCTCACTTGCTCTCTAGTTCTCAAGCTTTCAAGACTTTTATTGTTTAGATAACTTGTTTTACGAACTCAGCTAGTGTTTTGTTAATAATCCTTATAGATCGATATTTTATTACTTGACGATTTAACTGTGTATTTATAATGAGACAATTAGAAAACAATGACTTGGATAGATTAGAAAATGATTTGGAGGAAAAATCTGTCCAAATCGAGGCATACGAGGCCGAGGAGAAGAAGGAAAAGGCAGAGGAAGGAGTAAACAAACACCATTTGATGTTCTACTTTGCTCCCAAATTGCTGGAAAATTTCTATAGAATCGAATAGATCATTTTTTTTTTTTTTGAATTAATTGAGGCCAAACATTGGATATCCCGTGCTAATTAAAAAATTAAGATTTACTTAGCTGACTTTAAATATTTATATAGATCTTGAGTTGACTTAAAATATTTTGAAATGAAAAAAAATCATTTAATTGATTTATGAGCCTATTTAATTGGATGTCCTCAACTACTCATCGTCGTTACTAATAATTCAATAAAAAATGCCTCAATAATTTCAATTTAAAAATCACCGGCACTAAAATAAAATTATTTTTAAAATGAAAAATAAAATAGAAATAGTAATTCAGGAGGGAATTGATGCGCTCGTCGAATGCTGAAGGCCCTTTCTCCCATGGTTCTTCAGCTTCCACCAGCGAATCTTCTCTTAGCTCAGCAGCTAAATCCACTGGCGCGGCGGGGCGATGAACGCGGAGGAATCGCGGGTGTGGCAGCGCTTCGAAAAGGGGAGAGCTTGACTTGAGCGGCGAAGCTGGGAGGAGGCGATTGGCGCCGCTTGCCTCGTGTTTTTGCGCTAGGGAAGGCGGGGCGCCGGCGACGGGATGGAGTCGGTGGTGCGGACGAGGGTGGGGAAGTACGAGCTCGGGCGGACGCTCGGCGAGGGCACCTTCGCTAAGGTCAAGTTCGCCAAGGACGTGGAGACCGGGGAGAGCGTGGCCATCAAGATCTTCGACAAAGACAATATCTTGCGGCATAAGATGGTCGGCCAGGTTTAACAAAAATGAACCAAAAACTTAAAATCTTGTTCCATTTACTAGTTGACTGATCTCGCCTCTGTTTTTACTTTCATGAGCCAAGTAAGACCAAAGCAATTAATCTAACATATTACACGAAGCTTTTCTCATGGATGTTCATGGGACTGCAATTTCCCCAAAGGCAATGTGTTTTTTCAGTAATCTTTGATGAACTAGGAACAAATTCTCCATTTGGCAGCTAACTTTATCATTGTGATTCAGTTACAGAACCATGACTTGTAGTTTAATGCATTAGTATGAATCCCATAATTTAGTGATATAGTAATTAACTTCTATAATGAGATGCATAATTTTTTGTCACGGTTATGATTGATAATTATCGATGTGCAGATAAAACGTGAAATCTCAACTATGAAATTGATTAGGCATCCAAATGTCATTCGAATATATGAGGTGAGGCACAAATCTGAGTTGGCTTTGGTATAGTGATTTCCCTTTGTTGTCCCTTGTATACTCATATTTGAGATTTTCCTTACTAATAGTGATATATAGTTCATTAGTTCATTTATGGTTCGTCAAAGAGATGATTGATATCTGACTACTTGAATCTCATTTTGTAGGTCATAGCCAGCAAGACAAAAATATACTTAGTTTTGGAATTCGTAGATGGTGGTGAACTCTTTGACAAAATTGTAAGATAGTAATTGGAAGCCCTGCCATACTTTGAGAATTTTTGGCATACACATAACATTTGAAGACTCATTGCCTAGGCTCGTAGGGGAAAGTTAAAGGAAGAAGAAGCTAGAAAGTACTTTCAACAATTAATCAATGCTGTAGATTACTGTCATAGTAGAGGTGTCTTCCACCGCGACTTGAAGGTTAACACAGCATTGCAGAAATGCTAAATTTGCATGCAATGTTTGTTTATGATTGTTTTTGCTCTCTTTCTTGGAACAGCCTGAGAATCTGTTGTTGGATACTAATGGTGTTCTTAAGATTTCAGATTTTGGACTTAGTGCGTTACCTCAGCAAGTTCGTGTAAGTTCTCAATACCGACATGGATTGTTGACTATCCATTTTGCAATGAACTAGAATAACTGAGCACTATTTCAAAAATTAAGTAGATGGGTGGGCAAGTCTCACGACGCTTGTCTAACTTTTCATTGTAGGAGAATGGATTACTTTACACTACATGTGGTACTCCAAACTATGTTGCTCCGGAGGTGAAATTTAGCTTCAAATTTGTAGAGTCAATCTTCTTTCTTCCATCTACTCAAAAGTTTCTTCGCTTCAAATGAATTCTTGAAGGTGATCAGGGACAAAGGTTATGATGGGGCTAGGGCAGATATATGGTCATGTGGTGTAATTCTTTTCATCCTCATGGCAGGTTATTTGCCTTTTGAAGGATCCAATCTGATGTCACTATACAAAAAGGTGGCTTGTTACAATGTTTTCTCAGATATTAATTAACCGAGTTCGTTTGGTGTACCTTATGAATCGGCCACTGATGGTTATGAAGACATTGCAGATCTTCAAAGCCGACTTCTCCTGTCCAAATTGGTTCTCTACAAGTGCCAAGAAACTTATCAAGCGAATTCTAGATCCTAATCCCCAAACTGTAAGTTGTTTTTGTGAAGCTTTGTTGAGAATGATTAAAAAATCATCAAACAATAAGTCGAAGTTTGCATATACTCCCGATTATAATGCAGCTACTTTGCAGCGCATCACCATTTCCCAAATCATTGAGAATGAATGGTTTAAGAAGGGATATCAGCCACCTCAGTTTGAGACAACAGAAGTTAGTCTAGATGATGTTGATGCGATCTTCAACGAATCGGGGGTAGCACTTACTCAT
This sequence comes from Zingiber zerumbet, assembly GCA_037833815.1. NCBI lineage: Eukaryota > Viridiplantae > Streptophyta > Magnoliopsida > Zingiberales > Zingiberaceae > Zingiber > Zingiber zerumbet. Next base: position 7,463,875 of record JBBMJZ010413103.1, on the reverse strand, counting down.
CCTCAACTGTTCTATTATTTTGAACCATGTACTAACTCTTCTATTTACAGGAGGCAACAAACATTGTGGTTGAGAGACGCGAGGAAAGGCCGGTTGCAATGAATGCTTTTGACCTTATCTCAACATCTCAGGGTCTTGATCTTGGCATCCTTTTTGAGAAGCAACTGGTGATTATTCAATAAAACATGAGCATTTGCTCAACTATTTTCTTTTATTTCGTGATTGCAATTGCATAAGTTTATGCTAAGTGTCTTTCTAAGAATGGAACATGAAAGAGTTGCAATTGTTCGTAGGCCCTATCTTCCTAGTGTGCATTTGACATCTTGTTAACTCTCAGTTAGCACCATTACTAGAGATTTTCGTTTTATAGGGTCTGGTCAAGAGAGAAACAAGGTTTACATCGAAACATCCTGCAAACGAGATACTTTTTAAAATCGAAGAGGCATGTAAACCAATGGGTTTTGATGTTAAAAAACAAAACTACAAGGTATGTTTCACCTATCTAATTCATTGTAGCGCTACTCATCTTTGTCATAATTGTCATTTTAGTGCTCAATCTGTTCTATCAGAATTGTAATTCTAACCATGGTTCTTTACTCATCTATCTCAGCTGAAGCTGCAAGGAGAAAAATCAGGAAGAAAGGGGCATCTAGCCATCGCGACCGAGGTAAAAGACCATGTTCAGTTATTTTACTTAGGCATACCGCATTCCCCAAGATTGAAAGTTCTTGCTCTGAAGGTTTTCGAAGTGGCACCTTTGTTGCATGTCGTGGAGATTCGCAAGGCCAAAGGCGTTACACTCGAATTTCACAAGGTGAGGCAAAAGTAAGCCATGAATTCGTAATGTTTGAGCGGGATGAAGTGTCTTTGTTTGAGTTAACTAACTCTCATTTTCGGTTGTTCATGATGTCGATGTCTAGTTCTTCAAAAATTTATCAACGGGGCTGAAGGATATCATGTGGAAGTCACAGGAGGAAACCAGTGGATCTGATAAAGCTCGAAGAGAGGATTAAACCTTAATTTTTCTGTGGAAGAGATGCTTTAGTTGGCAATGTCATTTCAGTGGAATTCTAGTCATTTGGATTTCTTACTCTCGTTTGAAAGACATTTTAAAAGATGTAGCTTAATGATTTATCATCATCAAGAAGAAAAAATATTTTTAAGGGCTTTTCTATATTTATCTAAAACAAATATTCATCGGCATTATTTTACTGAACCACGCGGTTTTGGGATTTTTTTTTAATTTTGTGTACCTAATTTTATAATATCAAAATTAAATCGTGCATTTCTATTATACTCCAACTCCTTTTCATTTAACATTTGTCTTCGTTTATATTGGTTGACAATTTAACATAACGCTCGTCTTTTATTTAGACTGAAAATTGATAAAAAAAAAATTGGTCATGGATGGAGTTATACCCCTTTCTCATTAAAAAATTTATTATTCATAATTTAAGTTGTCAAATTCAAATAACTTTAAGAGTACTGGTTTTGGATGGAAGTCATTCGAATTTTTTTTTAAGTCTATTAACCAGTTTTATCCGAAGCTAATTAAAAACCAATATACGTGTATCTATGTCGTAATGAAATTTCAAATAGAAAAGGAAATTTTAAATGGAAAAGGAGAGTATGACTGAAAACCTAATCTGAATAAAAATTAAATCTAGATCGTTCGATCAAAATTGATAAATTTGGATTGTCGATTTGAAAAGGAATAAGTGTCCGTTGGATGACTCAATCTTAGATATTGATTGACATATAAATGAAGAGACATTATATCTCTTAGGAAAGGATGTAATCTAAACCATACAAATTCAAGTTGGGTGGTTAAGATCTAATTGAACCAAAATGTTTTTATACCCTTTCACTTAGTATAAATAAAACTCCTCTCCTTCTCATTGTACTCACTCAAGTCATTCTAATTCAAAGCAAGCATTGCATTCTATACTTACATTTGGAGAGTTTGAGAAGCTTCTTCGGTTCAGAGGTCTTACAATTTGTAGTGCTGTTATCACAAGATAAAGTCGTTATATCTTGGGAGACGATTGTCATGTTCCATGAACACTGTGTCCGGGGCAAATTAATCTTAAAGAGATAGAGTCTAACTTTAGCCTCGACTTTACCAAAGCGGTGTCATACCTTCATTCTGCCTGCGCTCAGGTTATGTATCACTACTAGATTCCCACAATTTTAAGATGAATTTTTCTGTACAATCTTAATAGATTCATCATCGACGACTCCTGTTCCACCGGGCATGGTGAAAAATCGAAGAAGTTTACAATACTGATTTCAAGAGATGGTAGCAAAAGATACTATTTTACCTAACCACGTTGAACCTTACGAAGTTCATACATGAAGATGCCCCCTCTATATCTCAAGGCGAGACTGATAAAGGAAAGAGGGCAGCATATGATGCCTAAAGACATAGCGACTTCTTATGTCAACTTTATCCTCAATGACTTGGATAACACGTTATATAACATGCATATTCCAATAACAACTGAAAATGAGTTATGAGACTCTCTTGAAAAGAAGTACAAAACAGAAAATGTCTGACTAAAGAAATTCATCGTCGGTAAATTCTTAGACTTCAAGATGATTGATACCAAAACTGTGACATCTCAAGTCCAAGAGTTGCAGTTGATCTTACATTATCTGCATGTTGAGAGCATGACAATAAATGAGTCCTTTCACCTTCATGGAGGAAATTCAAAAACTATCTAAAGCACAAGTGAAAGGAGATGTGACTTGAGAATCTGATTGTAAGATTATGGATTGAAGAAGATAATTGCAAGCAATCAGAATCAATAAAAATACCTATATTTACAAAGACAAATCTGATAGAACCAAACACTGGCAAGAAAAGAAAGCATCCTAGCAAATGGAAGAGCCAAGGGAGGGCCAAGAAGTTCTATGGAACATGCCACAACTATGACAAACCGAATCACAAGGCCAAAGATTGTCAAAGTCTAAAGAAAGTCACTCAAGTGCACATGACTAAAAATAAGTCAGTGTCATAGATATATCAAAATTAGACCTAACTGCCATTGTAATTGAAGCTAACTTGGTGGATAATCCAAGGCAGTAGTGGGTCGATATTGGTGCTACACGGTACATTTGCTCGGACAAAGCCCAGTTTTTAACTTATACCCCTATTAATGGAAAAAACTAATCATGGGCAATTCTGCAACTTCCAACATTATTGGTCTTGGCAAAGTGGTACTAAAGATGACATCAAGCAAAGAAGTGACACTAATTGATGTGCTTCATGTTCCCAACATTCGGAAGAATTTAGTATCAAGGTCGACTCTTATCAAAGCTGGATTTAGGCTGGTGTTTGAGCTAAATAAATATGTATTAATAAAAAATGATCAATTCATAGGCAGAGGGTTTATGGAGAATGATTTATTCAAAATGAATGTAATGGTTGTACACCGTGAATCCAATGACAATAAAATTATAAATTCTACTTATCTGGTTGAGTGTTCCAATTTATGGCATATTAAACTTAGACATGTAAATTATCACACGTTGTGACGACTTATAAATTTAAATTTATTGACAGCATTTAATGTTGATTCAACACATAAATGTAAAATATGTGTTAAAGCTGAAATGACAAAGTTATCTTTCTATTCAGTGGAAAGAAGCATGATCCCTCTAGAATTAATTCACAGTGATATATATGACTTAAAATTCTTGTAAACTAGAGGAGGTAAAAAGTACTTTGTTACTTTCATGGATGATTGCACTAGATATTATTATGTGTATCTATTAAAAGGTAAAGATGAAGCCTTAGAATCATTCAAAAATTATAAGAAGGAAGTTGAGAATAAAATTAGTCAACAAATTAAAAGAATTCAAAGTGATCGAGGAGGAGAATATGATGGTCCATTTGATGAATTTTATATAGACTCTAGCATTATTCATCAAACGACAACTCCTGACTCTCCTCAATCAAATGGAATTGCTGAGCATAAGAACCGAACTCTTAAAGAAATGATGAATGTTATGTTGATAAGTTCAGACTTACCTTAGAATTTGTTGTGGGGGGGACTATTTTATCGGTAAACCATATTCTCAATAAAATCTCTCACAAAAAGAAAGATAAAACTCCTTATGAGTTATAGAAGGTCATAAGCCTTCTTATAAATATCTGAAAGTGTGTGGGTGTTTGGCTAAGATGGAAGTGTCTAAGACAAAGCAAACCAAAATAAGACTAAAGATAATTGATTGCATTTTTATTAGATATACCAATACTAGTAGTGCATATCAATTTTTTGTGCATAAATCAGCAGTTCCTGATGTACATGTTGAAACAATAATTGAATCATGGAATGTTGTATTTTTTTTGAAGATATCTTTCCTTGCAAAGATAGGAAAGAAGAAAGTTTAAATAAAAGAACTTATGAAACTACAACAAGTAAGGATAATCTTGGAAATAATGAAGAACCAAAATGAAGTAAGAGAGCCTAAATAGTAAATTCATTTGGTCCTAATTTCATGACTTGTATGTTGGAAAATGAACCAAGGACAATAAGTAAAGTCTTATCAAATCCCAAGGCTCCTTTTGGAAAGAAGCCATCAATAGTGAAATAAATTCTATCATGCAAAATCATACTTGGGAATTTATTGATATTCAAGCCTTTAGGATGTAAATGGATCATAAATAAGAAATATAAGGCTGATGGAACTATTGAAAAATACAAGACAAGACTAATGGCAAAGGGATTCAAATAAAAGGAAGGCATTGACTTCTTTGATACCTATTCATCAGTAACAAGGATCACATCCATTCGAGTATTCATTGCTATTACTGTAATATATAACCTTGAGATACATCAAATGAATATGAAAACAACTTTTCTATTGATAAATTAGAAGAAGAATTATATATGGAGAAATTGAAGGGTTTGTGGTTCCAAAATAAGAAAATAAGATGTGTAGACTCATGAAGTCACTATATGGGTTAAAATAAGTACCAAAATAGTGACATGAGAAATTGACAAAAATATGATGTCAAATGGATTTAAAATAAATAAGTGTGATAAATGCATATATAACAAAGGCACACCTGACTCGTTTATCATTATCTGTCTATATGTAGACGATATGCACATCATGAGTAGTAATTATGAAATAATCATGACTATTAAGAAGATGTTGACCAAAATTATTGATATGAAAGATATGGGTATAACGGACGTTATACTCAGGATTAAGATCAATAAGACATTAGATGTAATTATCCTTTTACAGTCTCATTATATTGAGACAGTACTAAGGAAATTTAATGTATATGATCTTTCCCCTGTAAAAACACTAATGGACTTAAGCTTGCACTTGGCTAAGAACCATGGTGAACCTATATCCTGTAAGTACCTCGTGGTAATTTTGATATGATAAACCAAGTCAAGTTAGGTCATGTTGTCTATTGATGCCTTGTGTCTAAGAGTGTAGGAACTTAGAAGTACAGAAAGTCAAGCAAAAGACACAGTTAGTGAGAAAGATGGCACAAAACAAAGTCGACGGGCTCAGTGCGTCTAAGGGATGAGACGTTGTGGAAGAGTATGCTGGCGGATGAGAAGGAAGCGTGCGACATTTCCAAGAGACGAGAAGCCGGAGTGGAAGGTTGCTCGAGAAGACCGGAAGATGGGTTCGGGTGAGCCCTATTCTAGATTGAAATCACCCAAGCGAGCTGAGCTGGAGCGGAAGACCCAGATAGAAAGTCAACATGAAGTTGACTAGAGTCTGGGTGCCCGGAGCTACTCCGAGCGTCCATACCAGTTTGGTCAACTGGGGGCGCCTTGGCGAGGCGCCCCTGTGTAAAGGTGGTTCGAGCACCCAAAACTGTTTAGACGCTCGGACCAAATAAAATATATCTTCACCCGTTGCATAGCAGTTGCGATGTGGATAAAGTTTCATCTATACCCAGGCATTCGGACCCCTTCCAGGTGCTCGGACCACTCGACCAGTGGGTTATAAATAGAGCCCTGGTCTTCTCCTTCAGAACAACACACTTTATACTTCAATTCAAGTTTTATTTTTAATTTACAAGCTTAATTTCCATGTACGAGGCTTCTCCACCTCCGGTGTTTTGTTCGAGAAGGAGATTCTTCTACTGAGCTAACTTTTCTTGGAATAGTAATCCTCTAATTGCAAACCAAGTAAAAACTCGTTTGTCTTGTACTTGTTTCATTTCATTCTTTATTCTTTAAAGTGTGTAATTGTGCCAAAGCTTGATTGTTTGAGAAAGGTTTTTGTAGTTTCATATTGTGCAGGGCAATTCACCTCCCTTTTGCCGACCACAAGGGACCAACAAGTGGTATCAAAGCTGAATTGCTTCTAAAGGACTAATCGTTGACCGAAGCGTAGAAGACGATGGCTAGACCGAGCATCTATCCGCCTAAGTTCGAGGGGGAGTTCGCGACTTGGAGGGGAAAAAATGGAGGTATTCTTTAAAATAGATTTTTAATTATTAATAATTATAAAGTATGGTTTTGTAGCACCGAATGATCATGAAGGGAACGACAATTAAGAACATCAATGGATGAAAAAGGAGCAAGCCAACTTCATGGCAAATAGTAAGGCAGAATTTCATCTGCTGAGCATTTTACCTCCACAAAACGTTAACTAGATCGGAACCTATGAGTTAGCCAAGGAGCTCTGAGAGGCAAAACTCACGATATGGGACCTACTTCAGAACCAGATTAACAACCTCCGATTAGAAGAAGGTGAAATCGTCGTACACTTTCACTTGAGGATCAAAGAACTCATCATCAAACATACGAATCTCAGAGAAAAGATAACCAACCAAGATTCACTAAAGTATGGGCTTAATGCTTTCCCTAGAACATCTGAATGACCAACCCTATTAGATGCATATTACATCTCTAGGGACTTAGAGGTAAGTACTTTAGAGAAATTATTTTCTACATTTGAAGTACATAAAACTAGATGTGCAGATCTGAAAAAGGAGCCCAAACAAAACATTAGCTTAAAGGTAAAAATGGACTAACTAGATTCTGAGACATCACTCAACGATGATGAAATGACGTTTTTGGTAAGGAAGTTCAAAATTTTTTTTAAAGCTAATAATTTCAATCAAGCATAGGCCAAGAAAAGAAGAATAAAAGTAAGATGCTATCAATGTAATGAAGAAGGGCACGTCAAAGACAATTATCCAAAATTAAAGAACAAGGAGAAGGACAAGAAGCTGACCCAAACAAAGCATAGAAACTTAAAGGCGACGTGGAATGAAATGTCATCAGTGTCAGAGATCGAAGTCCACGCCGAACTTGTGCTGATGGCAAGTCACTAAGAAGAAGAAGACAAAGCAAGCTCATCTGAAATGAACATCGAGAGCATTATTGAAGGGGGAGCAACATCAAAAGGAAGCAGTACTACAGGGGGAGCTTCAGATAATGAAATCGATAAGGTAAGTCAGGTACAATCCCTACTTCCTGACCAGTTATACAAATTTATAAAAATGTTGTCTAGGAATGCTTGTAAATTAGAAATAGAAAGTGAAAACTTTTAAAAAGAGAATGAGGAGTTAAAATTAAGCTTAGCAACATCTTATCGATTTGAAGATCTCGACAAGATAAAAATGGAAAATGAAAAAAATTGAAAGTAGAAATAAAATTTTTTAAGAATTTTGCATGCTCATATGATCAACAAGTTAAAAATTATAATGGACTAAATTGACATTTTAAATATCATCAGAGTTAAATTAGAAAATTATCATGAAAATATATTTCTAGAAAGTTTTTGATTAACTTGGTAGGAAGGAACCGATATTGGCCTCCAAAATCTTACTTAGATTAAATTTTTTTATGTATATTTTACTTTTAAAATTAATTTAATTTTACTTAAAATTGATTAATATTTTAAATAAATTATTTTGTTTAATTTCTATTTGAAATTAAGTAGGTATTAATTTTTATGAGAAAGACTATTTCATTTCTCATATGTAGAAATTTTTTCATAATTTTATGTTTATTATATTATTTTTTTTATAAATTTTCTAATAAAAATCATATTTTTTTAATTTAAATTTTTTTTATAGAATTATTTTTTAAAAAATTTATTTTTCTATGAAAAGTTAATATGCTCTATGTCAAAGAAAATATTTTTAAATTTTTTAACCATTTTTGAATTTTATATAAATTATTTATCCAAATACTAATTTTTAATATTAAAAATTTTCAAAGATTCAATTTTAGAAAATTTATTTTTTCTACAAAAATATTTGCTCTATTACATTCTCAGAAATATTCTCAAGATTTTCTGAGTTTAGAAACTATTTTAAGTAATTTTTAAAGAAAATATATCTTTATATAGAAAAGAATTTATTACTACTTAAATTAATTTTAATTTTTAGTGAAAATTTTACCTCTGCTTTGATAGTCATTGTATTTCTATCCCAATTAAACTCTATTTTGAATTTATTTCAAGTTATACCTCATTGTTTCATGTGATTAAAAGGGGAGAATTAGAGGTTAAGTCTAAGAGGAGGATATATCTTGATTTTTTGCACATTCTTTTAATTACAAAATTTATACTATTACTTTACTATTATTTGTTTATGTTTTACTCTAACTTAACTTAGGTTGTTCACATTAAAAAGAGAGAGATTGTAAGTATCCAGTGGTAGTTTGGTGTGATCAACCAAGTCAAGTTAGATTCCGTTGTTTGTTGATGCCTTGTATCTAAGTATGTAGGAATTTAGGAGTATAGGAAGTCGAGCGAAAAACACAGCTATCGAGAAGGATGACACGGAACAGAGTCGACGGGCTCAGTGCGTCCGAGGGACGAGGTGCTGCGGAAGAGTATGTTGGCGGATGAGAAGGAAGCGCGCGATGTTTCCGAGGAACAAGAAATCGGAGCGGAAGGTTACTTGAGAATACAAGAAGATGGGTTCGAGTGAGCCTTATTCTGGATGGCCTAAATCACCTAAGTGAGAGAAGCTGAAGCGGAAGACCTGGACAGAAAGTCAACATGAAGTTGACTTGAGTCTGGGCTCTTGGAGCTACTCTAGGTGCCCAAACCAGTTTAGTCAGCTGGGGGCGCCTTGGCGAGGCACCACTATGCGAAGGTGGTCCAAGCGCCTGGAGCTGTTCCAAGCACCCGGACCAGATAAAATATATCTTCACCCATTGCATAGCCGTTGTAATATGGATAAAGTTTTATACACACCTAGGCGCCCGGAGTTCTTCCAAGCGCCGAGACAGCTCAACCAATGGACTATAAATAGAGCCCTGGTCTTCTCCTTCATAACAACACACTCTGTACTTCAATACTAGTTTTATTTTTAGTATATGAGCTTAATTTCTGTGTACGAGGATTCTCCACCTCCGACGTTTTGCTTGAGAAGGAGATTCTTCTACTGAGTCGATTTTCCTTGGATAGCAATATTCTGAGTACAAACCAAGTAAAAACTTGTTTGTCTCGTACTTATTCCATTTCATTCTTTATTTTTTAAAGTGTGTAATTATGCTAAAGCCCGATCGTTTGAGAAATATTTTTGTAGTTTCGTATTGTGCAGGACAATTCACCCCCCTCTTACCCGCTGTAAGGGACCAACATATCCCAATTGGAATATTTGAAGATAATTGATAGTTTGATGTATATCACTAACTGCACAGGTCCGAATATTGCCTATGTGGTCAACAAATTAAGTAGGGTTACAAGTAATCCAAATGATGACCATTGGAAGGCATTAATAAGGGTTCTTCAATATTTAAGATACACCTTAGAGTGTAGATTATATTATATAAGATATCCAGTGGTACTAGAAGGCTATTGTGATGTAAGTTAGATATCTTATACAAAAGATTCTAAATCCATCAATGGATATATATTTACCATTAGTGGTGGAGCAGTGTTATGGAAATCTATGAAGCAAACTTGCATAGCTCGATCAACCATGAAATCTGAGTTTATAGCCTTAGATAAAGCCACAGAAGAAGCTAAATGACTTCATAACTTCTTAAAAGATATCCCATGTTGGGAAAAACCTGTGTTTGTTGTAATGATACATAGTGATAATGAATCGACAATTGTAAGGGAACAAAATAGCTCGTATAATGGTAAGTCACGACATATTCGTCGACGACACATTATCATTTGATAGTTGATCTTTAACAGAGTTATCTCTGTCGATTATATCAAATCAAAAGATAATTTGGTAGATCCATTTACAAAGGTTTCAATAGAGATCAAATATACTATACATCAAGAGGAATGTGATTAAAAATCTACAAAAAAGATCATTCATAGTGGCAACCCAACCTTTTTTATTGGAGATCCCAAGATCTTGGTTTAATGAGACAATGAAATTATGAAAGTTTGCGTGAGCACTTGGACTAGTTCCTCTCTTATTCCTAGGATAGAAAAGTGCTACCTATAATATGTAGTGAGGTTAAGGTATAAACTTTTAATGACTCCTATACTTAAAAAATTAGAGTATGATAGGATATTCTTTATAGGAGGTCACCTATAAAAGTATGAAGACAAGATATTTTAATGAAATGCTTATGAATCCAAGATATTGTTGTAAGTACCCCGTGGTAGTTTTGATATGATCAACTAAGTAAAGTTAGGTCATATTGGTATTTAACCCTGGTGTCTAAGTGTGCAAGAACTTAGGAGCATAGGAAGTAGAACAAAAGATGCAACTAGTGAGAAGGATGGAACGAGAGAGAACCGACGGGCTCGGTGCGTCTGAGGTACGAGGTGCTGCGAAAGAGTACGCGAGGGATGAGAAGGAGGTGCATGGTGTTTCTGAGGAACGAGAAGCCGGAGTGGAAGTTTGTTCGAAGGCTGGAAGTTGGGTTCGGGTGAGCCCTATTCTGGATGGCTGAGATAACTCAAACGGAGCTAGAGTCAGAGTGGAAGACCCGGACCCAAGCAAGCGGAGCCGGAGCGGAAGAACCCAGACCAAATAGTTAACATGATGTTAACTTGAGTCCGAGCGCCCGGACTTGGTCCGGGCGCCCAAAGCAAGCTTTTAAACAGAACGCGATGTGACACATTCTGGTGCGACTGGGATAAAAGTTTACCCCCCAAGCACCTGGAACCCTTTCAGGCGTCCCGACTAAGGCTATAAATACATCCCTGGTCCCAGAAGGTCAGAACAATACTTGTAATTCATTTCTTTTTAATCTTACTCTATAAATGAGTGCTTTAATTGTTGTAAAGAGGCTTCTCCGCCTGAATGAGAGTTTAGTACACTTTCATCTTCCTTGGATTAACAACCTCTCCGGTTGTAACCAAGTAAATTTCGTTGTGCCTCTTCCTTTCTTTAATTAGTCTTTTATTTGTTATGCAAGTGTTAGATTTATTAAAGATATAAAAGTTTGAGGAAGGTTCGTTTTTATTTGCAGGGCCATTGACCCCCTCTAGTCGGCCGCCAAAGGTCCAACAAGTGGTATCAGAGCCATGTTCGCTTTAGGAGGACTACCCGTCAAACGAAGCACATGAGATGACTAGACCGAGCATCAATCTATCGAAGCTTGAGGGGAAATTTGTGAGTTGGAAGAAAAAGATGGAGGTATTTTTTTAAAACATATTTTAAATTATTAATAATTATGAAATATGGTTTTGTAGCTCTGAAAGATAAAGAAGAATATCAATGGACGAAGAAGGAGCAAGCCGACTTAGTGGCAAATGGTAAAGTAGAATTTCATATGTTAAGCGTCTTACCGCCATAAGAAGTCAACCAGATCGGAGCCTATGAGTCAGCCAAGGAGTTCTGGGAGAAATTCCTAGAACTACACGAAGGGACCAAGAGGAAAAACTAGCAAGAAGGGACATGTTCCAGAACTAGATCAGCAACCTTCAGTTAGAAGAAGGAAAAACTGTCGCACACCTCCACTCAAGAATCAAGGAGCTTATCACCGGACTCATGAATCTCAGAGAAAAGGTAACCAACCTAGATTTGTTAAGGTACGCACTTAACGTATTTCCTAGGACTCCAGAATAGTCGACCTTAGTAGATACGTATTTCATGTCCAAGGATTTAGAGGTAAGCACTTTAGAAGAACTTTTTTCAATTTTTGAAATTCATAAGTTAAGATGTGCAGGTCTAAATAAGGAATCAAGGCAAAATATTGCCGCAAAAGCTAAAACGGACGAACCAGATTCTGAGACATCACTTGATGATGACGAAATGATGTCAATGGTAAGAAAATTTAAAAAATTACTTAAATCTAATAAATTTAATCAAGTACAAGGTATAAAAAGAAAAAGGAAAGTAAGATGCTACCATTGCAATGAAGAAGGACATGTCAAAGATAACTGCCCAAAATTAAATGACAATGGCAAGGA
>JBBMJZ010413103.1:7416391-7428315 GCA_037833815.1 Zingiber zerumbet | reverse complement strand
CTTGTGCTTCTAAGCTCCTGCACACTTAGACACAGGGATTAAACCAAAACAGGACCTAACCTTAACTTGGTGATCACACCAAAAATAACCTTGGAGTTCCAACAATCTTCCTCTTTTTTGATGTGAGCAGCCCAGGTTAAGTTAGGGTAAACCAACCATAAAGTAAAGATAAAATTGTGATACCAAGTAATGATAATAAAATTGTAATTATGCAATAAAGTGCAAAAAGATTTTCAAATTTAAATTTGAATATTTAAAATTATAATTATGCAATAAAGTACAAAAAGATTTTCAAATTTAAATTTGAATATTTAAAATTTAAAATAATTTGAATTGAACTTCCCCCTAGACTTAATCTTCCCTTCTCCTCTTTTGATCACATAAAAAAATGAGGTATAAAAAAATCTAAGGGTAAAAAGAAATAAAATTTTTAAGAAAAACTTAATTTTCTAAGTAACTTGTAAGTAAAAAGAAATTTCTAAGTGAAATTTGCAAGTCAAGTCAAACAATTTAATGCATTTCCAAATACTTAAAAGTTTTCGGAAAAAAGATTTCTTAGTTAGCAGGGATAAGTTTTGCAAAAAAAAAAAAAATTGAATAACAAAATTCACATGTTGCAAAAAAAAAAAGATTTTTCTATTGATGAATATTGAATTCCTCTTTCAAAAAAATGGGATCAAATTAATTTTGAACAATAATTAAGCTCAGAAGGAATTTTGTAGTTTTTTTAAAAAAAATCAATTGCAAAAAAAACAAACATAATCTTTGGAATCCAAAATAGATTATTTTCTACCGAAGTAACAAAAAATTTAAGTTTTTACCAATTCTCTAATTTTCTTATTGTGATATTTAAATTACCATTTTAGTCTATAATAATTTCTAAAGTTAGAAGCAGATAATTTTGAACATGCAGAAATTTTTAAAGTTTGTATATGTTCTTTTAACATTTCATTTCTTGTTTTTAGTTTGTCGAAATTCTCTAATCGACAAGCTGTTGCTCGAGTTTCTTTTAACTCCTTATTCTTTGTTAATAAGTTTCTATATTATGTTTCTGATTTACAAGAATCTTTTGATAATATTTTGATCAATTTAAACAATTGGTCAGGAGGCAGAGACCATACCTGACTTACCTTGTCGAATTCTGAAGCTCCTCCTGTAGAGCTACTTTCCTCCGACGTTGCTCCCCATTTATTGATGCTCTCAATGCTTATTTATGAAGAACTTTCTTTATCTTCAGGTAGGTACTCGGCTATGAGAGCAGTTTCGACAATTTTCCCATTTTCTACTTCTGATAATAACTCAGAGTTCATCGAGGAGTTGGATTCAGCTACTTTTGGTTCTTCATAGAGTTTTAAGAACTTTTCCCAAAGTTCTTTTGCATTTTCATAATTACCGATTTTGTCGACATCCTGGACAGGTAGAACGCTTAGAAAGTGGAACTCAGCCTTACTGTTAGCCATGAAGTCGTTGCTTTACTTTTTAGTCCATCGATGCTTCTCAATTTCTTTTCCTTCTTTGATTTTGGGCATATCAAAACCATACTTAATTGTTAGAGAAATATTAAAATCAGTTTTAAAATAAACCTCCATTAGACATCTTGAAAAAGTGAACTTTCCCTCAAATACTGGTGGGTAGATGCTAGCCCCAACCATCGTTTTTGTTTCGATCGGTGATTAGTCCTCCTGAAGCTGTTAGGCTATGATACCACTTGTTGGACTAGGTAGGCCAGTTGGAGAGGATTGAGTTGTGAATTTCCTGAAATCAAAGTAAGACAAAAACTACCTTTCCCGTCTTTCAACTTAGATTAGGAGCAATAGCATAAAAATAAACAATATGAAACTAAAAGAAAGAGACGCAGAATTTACTTGGTTACAACCGGGGTGGTTGTTAATCCAAGACAAGTGAATGCACTAAAAACGTCTCCTTCGGTGAAGGCAGAGAAGCCTCTTACACTTGTTAACAGCTCAGACTATTGCTAGGAAATGAATACACTAGTTGTTATTATTTTTCTAAGGTCAGGGGTCTTTTTATAGCCCCTGGTAAAGCTTATCCATAGGCTTAAGGCGCCTTCCACAGGGCTAGAACGCACCTCCAGCGAGGCGCTCGTGGATAAAACTTTATTCATGACCAACGGCTCATTTCAGCCAGGTCGAAGGCGTCTTCCATAGTTATGGAAGGCATCTTCGCATTGTTCATCGAAGGCACCTTCCAGCCATGGAAGACAACTTCTACAGAGGCACGGAGGCACCTTTAATAGACTTTGAAGGCACCTCCAGTAGCACTTGCTGCCCCATTTCATGCCTTTGCTGCTCCGATCTCCTGGGTGATTTCGTCCAACGGAATAGGGCTCGCTTGAACCAAATTTTCGGCCTTTTCCTTGAGCAACCTTCCTCCTCGGTTCCTTGTCCCTCAAACTGCCACGTTCATCCTTCTCATCCACTGGTGTACTCTTCCGCAGCACCTCATCCCTCAAACGCACCGAGCCCGTCGACTCTCTCCCATGTCCTTCTCGCTAGCTGCGTCTTTTGCTCCACTTCTTGTGCTCCTAACCTCTTGCACACTTAGACATAAGGTTAAAACACCAAAGGACCTAACTTAACTTATTGATCACATCAAAATAACCTTGGGGTTCCAACAATCTCCCCCTTTTTGATATTAGCAACCCAAGTTAAGTTAGGGTAAATAGACATAAAAGTAAAATAAATAATATTGTAATAAAGTGCAAAAAAAGATAAAAATTGTAATCTACCTCCCCCTACACTTATATTTTTCCTTCTCCCCCTTTGATCACATAAAAAATGGTATACCAAGAAAAATCTAAGGATAATAATTTTGAAAACTTTGATATTACCAAAAATCTAAGTAAATTTTTTTAAAAAATATTTTTGAGAAATTATTCTACGTTTTTTGCACGAAAAATTATTTTTGAGAATTTTCTAAATAAAAATTTTAAGCAAGAAAATTTTCTAAGTTAAAAAAATTCTAAGTTAGAGAATTTTGCAACAAAAAATATTTTTTAAAAAAAATCCAAGAAAAAATGTTTGAACAACATTTTAAAGCATTATCTAATTTTAATTTTTAATGCTTTATTAGTTAGTCAATTAAATATTTTATTTCAATATTTAGCTTCCAGGGAGTGGCGAGGCACTAGGCCTTCTTGATTATTAGAGCAACAACCACTTTTTCGACAAAACCTCATAAGGAAATTTAACGTTTAATTTTCTCGCTGAAAGTGCTAAGTCTAATTAACAATTCAAGTTAAACAAGACTTTGGAACCCAATATAGGTTCCTACCTACTGGATTAACTAAGTATTTCTTAGGGACATACCTTTTTAAAATATTCCTAATTTTTCCGTTGTGAAATCTAAAATACAAATTTAAATTATTTAATTTTCAAAAACTTGTATTTGATGAACATGTATGATTTTTCAAGTTATCTACTTATCTTTTCAAATTTTCATTTTCTAATTTTACTTTGTCTAACTCTTCTAATAGGCAAGATTTAGCTAGAATTACTTTTAAATTTTTAATCTCTTTTTCTAATTTACATCTATCCTTAGTTAATAATTATACAAACTTAAATAATTTATCAGGAGGAAGAGATCGTACCTGACTTACCTTGTCGATTTCGTTATCTGTGGCTCCCCCTGAACTGCTGCTTTCTTCTGACGTATCTCCCTCTTCATCGATGCTATCAATGCTCATTTCGAACGAGCTTGAATCTTAGTCCTCGTCTTGATGACTTGCCATTAATGCAAGTCGGAGAAGGCCTCGACTTCTGATTCAGATGATGTATCATCCCACATCGCTTTTAGTGTCTTAAACTTGTTTGTTTGGACAAGCTTCTTTCCTTTGTCCTTGTCCTTGTTCCTTAGCTTGGGGCAGTTATCCTTGATATGCCCTTCTTCATTGTAGTGGTAGTATCGGATTGCCCTTTTCTTTCTACCCTGCGGATGGTTAGTTTTTCTAGATTTACATAATTTCTTAAAGCGCCTCACCATCATTACTATTTCCTCATCATCGAGAGAAGATTCTTACTCTTGTTCGTCTCTCGATGCCTTGAGGATGATGTTGTGATTCGGTTCCTTCTTATCTGCACATCATGTTGATTCATGCACTTCAAACGTGGAAAATAATTCTTCTAAGGAAATAGTTTCTAAGTCCTTAGAGATATAAAAAGAATCTACTAATGATGCTCATTTTGTGTTCCCAGGGAAAGCATTAAGAGCGTACCTTAGCGAATCTTGGTTACTTACCTTTTCTCCGAGATTCGAGAGTCCGGTGATGAGCTCCTTAATTCTCGAGTGAAGATGCGTAATGGTTTCGTCCTCTCCGAATTGTAGGTTGCTGAGCTGGTTACAAAGTACGTCCCATCTCGAGAGCTTGGCTTTGGACGCCCTATCATGTAGCTCAAGGAACTTCTCCCAAAGTTCCTTTGTTGAGGTGTAGGTGTCGATCCGGTTGACTTCTTGTGGTGGAAGGACGCTCAGCAAATGGAACTCTGCTTTGTCGTTTGCCACGTAGTCGACCTGCTCCTTTTCCATCCACTGGTATTCTTCCTTACCTTCGGGTGCTACAAAACCGAACTTCATTATTAAAAGTAAATCAAAGTCAGTTTTGGAAAATACTTTCATTCTCTTTTTCCAGCTAGCGAATTTCCCCTCGAACTTCGGCGGGTATATGCTTGGTCCGACCATTGATTTGGTGTTTCAATCGGCGGTTAGTTCTCCTGAAGCGTCCTGGCTCTGATACCACTTATTAGGACCAGTTGGGCCAGCTATAAGGGGGGTTGAATAGCCCTGCACAAAATAAATATACCCTTCTCGGACTTTATAATAACACTTGCATAAATAATTAAAGAAAATAAGCTAAAAGAAGGAGGCACAGGTGTTTACTTGGTTATAACAGGGGAGGTTGTTAATCTAAGGAAGTTGATCACACTAAATTCTCCTTCAGGCAGAGAAGCCTCTTTAAAATAGTGTAAGTACAAAAAAAGAGAAGCTTGGTGAAAACCTAGACCGTATACAAGTGTTATTGCAATACTGCTTAACGATCTAAAGCTTTTGGACCAAGGCTGAACTTATAACCTTGGTCGGGGCACCTGGAGTTGGATAAAAAGTTATCCCCTATGAATTAGTCAAAATCCACATCACTATAGATAAAAATAGGGTTCTAGGCGCCCAGAGTCAGGTCACCCTGACTGTTAGGGGCGCCTCTAGTCCGGGCGCCCCGGGCTGGTCTGCTCTGGTCTTCTGCTCCAGTTGCGTTTGCCTCGATCTTAGTCTTCCACTCCGGCTCCACTCGCTTGGGTGATCTCGGTCATCCGAAATAGGGCTCACCCGAACCCAATTTCTGGCCTTCTCGAGCAATCTTCCGCTCCGGCTTCTCGTCCCTCGGAAATGCCACGCACCTCATTCTCATCCGCCCGCGTACTCTTCCACAGCACCTCATCCCTCGGATGCACCAAGCCCGTCGGCTCTCTCCCGTGCCGTCCTTCTCGTTAGCTACGTCTTTTTCTCGACTTCTTGTGCTCTTAAGCTCTTGTACACTTAGACACAAGGTTAAAACACCATAGGATCTAACTTAACTATTTGATCACATCAAAACAACCTTGGTTCCAACAAAATCAACTAGTTTTTAATCAACAGTCCCTATAGATTTGATATCTTTTATATTACTGACAACATAGTCATGCACTTGTGGTACATAACAAGTTTTTTATGCCATTGCCATGGACTATTTTTTATTAACATTAGTTGATTAGCATATGACTAACTCTAAACATTTTTATTTTTCCTTTTACATTTTCTTTCTTGTTTTTATTATGCATTTTATTTATTGTCTTTAATTATATATATATATATTTTTTCCTTATAATGTTTTCTTAGATATCATGAGCACTAACATGTAAAGCAGGCCTTCGAGAAATTTTTTTACACCTATGAGTGCAAGAGCAAGATCTCCCATTGATGAAAATTATGATTCAAATAATGATCAATTTGAGTTTCATTGTAGAGTGTGTAGTAGTATGTCTCATCCAGCTGTTATTTTCCATTTCTTCTAAAAAGATGCTAATACTCCAGAACTTCAGTATTTGGTTCAATCTCAACATCAAGATACATATAAGTAAGTTTCTGATACTTATGGCCATGATTGGGAAGATCATAAAATTCAGAACCTTTAACCCTAGCTATTCCAGAGTAGAGTGAGC
This sequence comes from Zingiber zerumbet, assembly GCA_037833815.1. NCBI lineage: Eukaryota > Viridiplantae > Streptophyta > Magnoliopsida > Zingiberales > Zingiberaceae > Zingiber > Zingiber zerumbet. Next base: position 7,422,103 of record JBBMJZ010413103.1, on the reverse strand, counting down.
AGTCACTATCCCAGTAGTAGATCTCAGACCTGCCTCAATATTACAATCAATTTAGGATGGACCATCAAAATTTAGACTACAATTACATGCAAAATGTTGAGCATATTTTCCAAATAAATCAGATTCAGTCAAAGTTTTAGGATGATTCATCACTAACGAACCTCATCATTCATAACCAGATGAGTCGACTGACTGGGAGGACTTCCAAGACCCAAATACTCTTGCTCCTAGTTCGATGAAAACCACAACACAAGATTCTAAAGAGCTAACGGTGCAACATGGAATCCTAGTTCTATGAAAATTACTTCAAATTTCTAATAATGTTGTTGATCCCTCTATTGATGATATTGGTGTTAATGGACTCTTCACCACTTATGATTATGATGATTCGGATAAATGTGTTGGAACATGTACTATGGAGGAACCGTCCCAACAATCACCTCCTTTGGTCACATAACCAATTGATACTATGGAATTTGTAAGAATGGAATTGGTTGATCATAAATGCGTAGGGACTTGTGCAATAGAAGCAAAGCCCCAAGAATCACCATTTTTAGAGGCACCACCACTTGAGTCAGACCTAGAACCATCATTTGATGTAAAAGAAGTCACATCCACATGTTTGAAACTTTTAGGTACATCTTAACAATGCAAGGTTAGTATTCTTAGTGATCTTTTAGATAATTTCATAGAGATACCTATAATTAATTTTGTTGAATGTGATTCAATTTTTGATACATACTCAGTTCATTCTAATATGGTTCTTGTTCTTTCTTATATTACATGCTTGTGGGAGGTGTGTCTTTCTTTTGGGTGTGTAGGTTTTCATGAGGTCGATAATTGGAAGCTCAATCTGAACCGTCTCCGACCGCCAGAAAGGACTCTTAAGGAGACAAAGATGAAGATAGCAGTGATACACTACATTTCTCGTAGTTCTCTTCATAATAATATGGGTCATTGGAAGAAAAATCTAGAAGTTTCTCACTCCGGCAAGACCACTATTTCGATGAGCCTAATAAGGGGCCAACCTAATGACCTTGAACAAGCACTTCTTAGGAGGCAACCCATGTTCAATCTTGCTTTTATTTTAGTTTTAGTTTCTTTCTAGTTTCTTTCCTTTGTTCATAATAACTCTAGTCCCTCTACTTAATTTTTCTTGTCTATTTCATTTTGTAGAATTTAAAGTTGTGGAGGAATGTGAGCATTAGATAAAGTAGTATCTTCAAGACATGAATGCCAACAATTTGGAACTCATCACTTGATAACTTCTTTAACTTCAAAAATCTCTTCCATATATTATTTCTAGTTCTCATTAGGACAATGAAAAGTTTAAATCTGGGGGGATGTTTGGGTTTAGTTTAGTGTTTATCATAATTCTTAGTTTTTGCACATTTCTTTTTGCATAATAAAATTTTTGCTAGTTGCATCATTCATCACATCATGATTGTTTGTTCCTTAGTGTAAAATACTAGCACGTTTGTTCTAGATTTCATGTGGTTTATTGGTTACTTATCGTGCTAGTATGTTTAGTGATCTATCTTTTTCTATCTATGATTGCATGAAGTGAGCAATGGTTTTACTATAGAAATTTGAGTATTGGCCTTGTTTTAAAATCTATTTACACTATGCCTAATTTTTTATAGCAGATAACTCTAAAAATAGTCATGATTCATAGAACTGGACTAGTACTTGTGTTTCTAAGATGATCTCTTAATTATATTTTAATTGTTGGACGACCTCAGATCATGGCAACTCACTTGAAGAAATTAAAATCCTTGCATTGCATTTGTGTTAGTGATATACTTTTAAATGACCAAAAAAAATGAAAAAAATCATATGAATAAGGATAGTTGTCATAAGTGAAAACTAACAATTACCCCTTTGAGACTGAGTTAGGTTACTGGGGAAATAAATGTTATGTTTCTCTTGATTCTAAGTAACCCTTTGAGACCTTGTGTAGTGTTAGAGATATGAACTATGTGTGTGGCAGGTAAGTGGCTATTGTGAGAAGCATAAGGAACATAATTTTATGACAACTTGACTAGGCTTAGGATTGATACTTGACAAACTAAGGTCACTATTGCATTGATCATAGAGAACTATTACTTAGGTCACACTCAAACAACTTTTGTATCTTGCTCATCAATGAAATTAGTTGATAGGATTAGATTGACTTGCTAGAGATTATGATGTACTATTTAAATACATGAGTCTAAATATAGTTTTTGCTTAAGAACAAGTAAAGGTTTAAGTCTAGGGGTGTGATGTGCATAGATCATATAAATTTTTTTGGATACTTTAACGCATATCTACTTGTATTTCATAGCATAATCTATGTTTATTGCACCGTATTTCACTATAATGTCATCTTCCATTATAATCTATTCGGAGATCTTCTCTTTACTTGTTTTGATTGATAGGATACTATTTAGAGTGAAAATGGAACAAAAATGCATATTGTAGTGAACATAGAGAAGATCAAGCTTAGGCCGTGTGATACCACACGGCCATGTGGTCTTACCTATGGCAAATCATGCTTCGGCCGTGTGAAATCACACAACCATGCCACACTCCAGAAGAGAAGAACACCATGGCAGTGTGAATCCACACGGCAGTGTGAATCTACACGGTCGTGTGGACTTTCTAGAAGAGAAGTAGATCGCGGCCGTGTGAATCCACATAGTCGTGTGGCCCAACTAGAGGAGGAACAAGACACGGCCATGTGATCCTACACAGTCGTGCCATTCATCTAGTAAGCAAGAAGAACATGGTTGTGTGATCCCACATAGTCGTGCCACTCATCCAGAGAGCAAACAAGACACGGTCGTGTGAATCTACATGGCCATGTGACCCTAGCCAAGGCCAAGAAGGAACCGGCCATGTGGATGCCCTGCCCTACTTAAAGAATTTTCTCCCCTTTTTGGAGGATCTTTTGTCTTGGGGCTTGCCCTCATTCCTTGGATTCATCTAGTAAGCAAGAAGAAGACGACTGTGTGATCCCACACAGTCATTCCACTCATCTAGAGAGCAAACAAGACATGACCGTGTGAATCTACATGGTCGTGTGACCCTAGCCAAGGCCAAGAAGGAACCGACCGTGTGGATTCCACACATCCATGGCACAAACCGCACGAGGCTTATACCCTATCCTATTTAAAGAATTTTTCTCCCCTTTTGGGAGGATCTTTTGTCTTGGGGCTTTCCCCCATTCCTTGGAGAAGGGTTCACACCCTTGGGGGAACCCATGATCGTCAATCTTCGCTAATCCGTCCACCTCTTTAGCAAAGGAACACCTCCAAAGATGTCGGGCTTCAAGGATAAGCACTCTCCTTCTCTATTTCTATATATTGAGTTATAGTTTACTATTTTCATTATCTTTTAGTTGTATTCTCTTATGATTAAGTAGATCTCCAGATCTACTATGTAGGAAGTAGTTATGATGTGTAGTGGATGTATGAACTATGCATTTGGACATTTTCTTATGCTGTGATATGTTTTATATCATGTTCTATGTGTGTTGTGCCTTGTATGTGTTTGACGAAATGTGCGTGAGGTCAATTCTTGTAGATGTAAGGGATTTATCTCTATGTTAAGGTTGATACTAGACTGGATAACCGGGGGATCCTTAGTGACATTAGATACTCATTCAACCGGACATATTATGCCCGTAGTGATAGAGGGCATCGATACTTACCCACTTTCTAGAGTCAAAAGATCTTAATATAGGGACTAATCTTAGTTAGGGTATTTTAATTAGAGTGGAAATTCTATTGCTACCTTTACATTAGATAACTCTAGCAATTCTATGACCGAGGGACCCTGTGACAGAGGGTAACCCTTTAACCAGAATTTCTAGAGTTGCTTCTTTCCTTAATGACGTTAGAACTTGGGTAGACTCTCTAGTGTGACTTTCACGGGGTTGTACTGAACTCTAGTTAGAAGTCCTACATGATTATAAGCATGGATTTAGATAGATGAACAATGCACAAGGACATTACCTAGCATCATAATAAAACTAAAATCCTAGAATCTATCATCCATCTCATTCCAAGATCATCTCTTACTCCTCTCTCTCTTTCTCCTTAGTCTTTCTCTTACTCTCTCTTTTCCAACCAACCTTTCATTTGTCTAGGAAACTCACTGTGTAAAATTAACTAGTGTTTAACCAACAGTCCCTATGGGTTTGATATCTTTTATATTATTGACGACATAGTCGTGACACTTGCGGTACATAACAAGTTTTTGGCACTGTTGCTAGGGACTGTTTTTTATTAACATTAGTTAATTAGCATATGAGTTACTCTAAACAATTTTCTTTTTCCTTTTATATTTTCTTTCTTGTTTTTATTATGCATTTTATTTCTTGTCTTTAATTCTATATTTTTTGTTTTCCTTATAATATTTTCTTAGATATCATGAGCACAACATGTCAAGCAGGCATTCGAGAAAATTTTTCACACGTATAAGTGCAAGAGCAAGATCTCCCATTGATGAAAATTATGATTCAAATAATGATCAATTTGAGTTTCATTATAGAGTGTGTAGTAGCATATCTCATCCAACTGATATTTGTCATTTCTTCCAAAAAGTTACTAATACTTCGGAACTTCAGTAATTGGTTCAACCTCAACATCAAAATACATATAAGTAAGTTTCTAATACTTATGGCTATGACTAGGAGGATCATCAAATTCAGAACCTTCAACCCCAGTTATTCCAGAGTAGAGTGAGCAGAAACTATCCCAACAGCAAATCTCAGACCTGCCTCAATATTACAATCAATTTAGGATAAACTATCAAAATTTGGAGTACAATTACATTTAAAATTTTGAGCATATTTTCCAAATAAATTAGAATCAGTCAGAGTTTCAGGATGATTTATCATTAAAGGGACCTCATCATTCACAACCAGATGAGCCGACTAACTGGGAGAACCTCCAAGACCCAAATACTCCTGCTCCTAGTTAGATGAAAACCACAACACAAGATCCTAAAGAGCTAATTGTGCAACGGGAAATCCTAGTTCTATAGAAATTACTTCAAATTTCTAATAATGTTGTTTATCCCTCTATTGATGATACTGGTGTTAGTGGACTCTTCACCACTTATGATTATGATGATATGGATAAATGTGTAGGGACATGTACTATAGAGGAAACATTCCAAGAATCAACTCCTTTGGTCTCACAACCAATTGATACTATGGAATTTGTAAGAATAGAATCGGTTGATGATAAATGTGTAGGAACTTATGCAATAGAAGTAAAACCCCAAGAATCACAATTTATAAATGCACCATGACTTGAGCCAGACCTAGAACCATCATTTTGTTGGATCAAGATGCGCTAGAGGGGGGGGGGTGAATAGCGCTCATGGCTTTCACTTTTTGTATTCGGAAATTTGACGAGTGAAACGCAGTGGAAATATAAAGCAATCGCAGAAAGACCCAAGTATTTTTACTTGGTTCAGAGCCTTGGGCGACTCCTACTCCAAGGCCCACGCTCGTTGAGCGTTTACTTTGGGTAACAACTATAATCGCAAAAAGATTACAAAGAGTTATTACAAAACAATATTGAGAAAGTTATACCGACAACAAAGGAATGAAATTTACAGCTCCAGGTCACCAGGATCTTGCTATAAGCTTTCTGGATCATCTTTAGAGCAGTGTATAGCTGAATGATTGCTTGGGATTGATGAAAATAGCTACTGGTT
>JBBMJZ010413103.1:7368119-7379072 GCA_037833815.1 Zingiber zerumbet | reverse complement strand
CTCACTATCGATTCAACCAATCGATTGATATAGGTAAGAACCTTCTACTCAAGGACGCTATTATACTTAGTTTATTTAGCACCAATACAAGTAAGCATAATAACCAAAACAAATACCTTTATTTATATAAGAATATGATATAATAAGTCCATAATACAATCATCAAATGATTGGCTCTAGGGCTCTAACTAACAAAAATTACCACTCGAAAGCTCCTCAAACTTTTCCACGAACCAACTCCTAGCCTCTGGAAGTTCTCTAACGCTCACCGATCACATCACAACTTCGCTACACTCTCTGATCACCTCCACTTCGTTCGCTACCTTTTTTCCATTGCTTGGATGCTCCTTTTATAGGAAGGTTGAGGAAGACTAAGGGGAAAGGACACCCCTTCGTCTCCTTGGCGTTTGCAGCAATGAGACGTTTGAAGCAACGAGAGAGACAACCCCCTTCATCTCCTGTAATGCCCAACAATTAAACCACATAAGAGGCACATCTCGAATGAATAGGAGGAGTTGAGTGACTGAGCTAGAGGTGTCAATGATCACTTTGACCTGGAGGAGTCAAGCGACTGAGTTGGGGGAGTCGAGTCACTAAGCTGGAGGAGTCCATGATCACTTTGGAGGAGTTAACAATTGTGCTAGAAAAATCGGTGATTTCGCTGGCCTCCACCTCTGCCTGACCTTTAATCGAGATCTTTGATCTAGACACATAACCTCTGCCTTAAAAGCCTCCCCCTAATTGACTCTAGTTGAAGGAGGTTTGAGGTTAACTACTGGACTGCCCATTTTGGGCAAGACTTCTCACTCAGGAGTTAGGGTTAACGTGGACTAGCAATCTTAACACCATACCATTATACACCTCGGGAATCGACAAGCTTGGCTGCATCAATATAGATGATACACATGATGGCGTATCCAAGTAATTATTGACACGTCTTGTCTTGAAATAAATGTTGCCGATTTGAGGGGTGCCATGTGTCAAAGTTATCCTGAGATATCGAATGGAAATTATTGTTGAGATTTCGTGGATTCAAGAACAAGATCCAATGGCTCAGTGTGATAGCCCATAGTTTTATTATTCTGATCAAACAATCAAAATTCCAAGCCTAGAGTATATTAAGGCTAGCGGGGGAGAATGTCATCACTTTTTTCGTCATTTCTCAAAGTTCCAACAGCGGTGATTTTTTGCAGCCCCATGAACTTCCTTTTTCCCATAAGTTTCCTTCACCTATCATGTGTTATGACCCTCGCTGTCTCTTTCATTTCCATCCTTCTTAGTCTTCAAGTGCATCCATGGTGATTGAAAGCATTTCCACTCTCTGATACACCTTAATGATGTCTGATTTTAATGGAGGGGACTTGGATCAACTGTGCTTGTGATGTGATCCTGCAAGCGCACGGATGTTGTCAAATAATAAAATTTATATAAGTTGATCCCATAAGGACTGAAGATCAAATGCTAATTGGTTCTATACTTCGAATTTAACTAGACATAATTAATAATTGCTTGATTTAAGATTAACAACTAAAATGTGAAAATAAAAAAAAAGATAATTGAGGAAGCCCAACAAAATGCTCTAGGCTTTCGGTTTCATTGAAATGATAAATGTTGTGCTAAGAATTTGCCGAATCTTAGTTCTCCACTTCTAAGGTTGTAGGATGGTCTAAATTGCTACGGAATATCACCCCAAAACGGTGTTGAAGTACTTCCCCTTCTAGTAACTAGTATGCCATCAAGTGAAGAAGTAACTTAGAGAGTCTGGATTTTTAGTAGAGTACCTCCTGTCACAAGGCCTCCCCCGGGGTTACGTGTCTAGATTACGTAGGTCACTAGCATAGTATATGATTAGGAAAAACCCATTAGGTCAAGTAAAAGACTCATCCATGCATAGAATTATTTCCCCTTAGGAGGTTATATTTTATATAGAAGGATAGCTACCTTAGATACTCAACATTAAACAAGCATCCTAAAGTCATGCCAAGCTATATCGGAATATACACTTAAAAGAGATATCAATCTATGTATCTATTTAATGAAACTTTAGATTCATGCTCAGATATAGATACACAACAATGTATCTAGTACAAGAATTAGATCTATGCATACAAAAATACAATCTAGATAGCTAAAATGAGGTCCATAAGAAAAGCCTTCTTGCAAGTATTTTATCAAACATAACAAGTGCCATAAAAACTTCATTAAACAAGGAAATTGGAAAAGTCATAGAGTTAACATCATCCACACATTTTAATTACTCCCTACATCCAAGAACAATACAGACCTACTTCATAATAGAAAGAAATATAATCCAAGGACTCAAAATGATAGAAACTTCGAAAACCCAAAGAAAGGGGAGAAGAAGCCCTTTGATGCAGATCTTGAAGTGTCGACGAGGATAGAATAGTAGAACAGTCTCAGATCATCCAGATGAAGATTCCTAGTACAAAGATTTGACCTAGGGGGTCTTCTCCCGCCTTAGAACTTCCTCCTTTGTAAAGGGGATGAAGTGCCCCTTATATAGAAGTGAGGATACGAGATAGCTATACCTAGGGGCACAACCTATGCCCTTTGGCACAAGCCAAGTCACTCTCTGGCTATCTAGATATTCCATTTGGCATGACTAGAGCCAAGTTGGCTTTGGCCAGATAGCTTAGCTGTGCCATTTGGCATGGCTAGAGATATCTCAGGCTTATAGTCGTGCCAATTGACACGACCATAGCAGAAACTGCTATGTTTAGGCTTTCTCGGCCATGTCATTTGGCACGGCATGATCTTCAAACCTGCACTTTTTTTATTTTTGGAGGCATGGTCGTGCCTTAGGGCATGAGCAAGTTCATTTCTGCTCTGAAAATATGCATGGGTTGCCTCCTAGCCGTGCCATTTGGCATGACCAATCCTCTTCTTATGCTGATTCTCCTTCCTAGCAGTGCCATTTGACACGACCAATCCTCTTCTTATGCTGATTCTCCTTCTTGGCCGTTCTATTTGGCATGGCTAGTGTCTTTATTCGTTCCTTAGTAGTGCCTTTAGGCATGGCCATCCTTCTGGAGCTTCTCCTGGCTATGCCTTTAGGTATGACCAGGTCCAATTTGACTATGAAAGTTTGTTGCTACTTGTGCCTCAAGACTTAGGCACTCCAATCCTTTCCTCACCATGGGGAAGACATGACTAGGTCATAGTCTTCTTCAAATGATCTTCTTTTGCATTTTTTGAATCATTTTTCGCTCTAAACCACTCCTAAAAATAAAAACAAACACCGAGCAGATCTCTGGATGTAAAATAGTAATTATGTTGAAATTAACATGATAAAGGGTCCAAAAGCATAGATCATAGGCAATGAATACAAAAAGATGTGCATTAAACACTACAAAATAATATATATAATCTACGCACATTAGCTTGCAGTATGAATTTCTGCTTACCACCAAATAATAATCCTGAATGTTATTGACTAACCGCATCTCCCCTATTGGCTTTGTCACCTTTTATAAGGATCAGTTGTTGGGCGGCCTCTGATTTCCCATCCCAAGGTTCTTTATCAAGGTTTCTCAATATTTTTACATTCCCCTTCAACAACTAGCACCCAACTCTTTTCGACTACTCTGCAGGGTAGTCATTATTTTTCACTTGTACTGAATCCCCCTCACACTCTAAGTATTCCATTACTTCTACTATCCGAAGAAGATGGATGTTGGAGTTTTCTACTTTGAAGTGAGACCTTCTAGTAGTTTCTTAGACAAGATGTCGAGTTCCCACAAGGGGTGGAAGTCTTATTACTAATTTATCCAACCTCCCATTCCATTCGCTTGTCCGATTGACTGGTAGAAAAAATTGCCAAAGCCTCAAGTATGGATTGGTATAAATCAGAGCCCACCTATCTCACAATAACAGACACTCTCTCTAGTATTTAGTTTGACGGCAAACTCCTGCTCAAGGAGGGTCTTCTCTTCAACTTTGGACTGAGCCTGAATGACGCTGAGCTCCATGCTTCCTTAGATAAAAATTTTCCACTTTATGTCATATGTGATTGCTAACTAAAGATTTGACTTTTGTGTAGCTCGAACAATGTGGAGAGCTTCCCTTTATAAGTCCCTTAAGTTGGCCGAAGCTGAGTTGGAGGAGTGGGGTGTTCTGCATGTTGGTTCTTTGGGTGATGTGGCGATGAATATGGGAGAGTTACCCCCACCTCATTCTTCAATGGTGACCATGTATGTTTCGTTTGAGGAGTCGAGTAAGCCATTGATAATAACTAGGAAGAGACATCGATCATTGGCATCTCTAACTGAGCCAATTCGTCCTGTAGTGGTCCTAACAATAACTCTATCTATTGAGGTCGGATCTCTACTAGTCGAATCGAGTTTCACACGTCCACCTCACAGTCCAGTCTCTTTGGCCCCCTCCTCGGGTGATCTTCTGATGGGCTCAGCTGGTGACCCTGAGTCGACCACTTCACATCTAAGAGTTGACAGGGGTTCGTTAGCTATACTAGATATACTTCAGAGATAGGAGATCTGATATGGGTAGGTTATATATGTTTTTAGGCATTGTTTGACGCACATCTACTTACATTTTATGAGTGTAAACTATGTTTATTACACCCTATTCCATAATTATGTCATACTTCCATTCTATTTATTTGAAGATCTATACTTTGCTTGTTTTAATTGATAAGATGCAAATTAGAGTGAAAATGAAGCATTGGAGAAAGTTTAGAAGATAATTCAACAAAACATGATCACGCCTTATTCACCAGGGCCATGATGAATGGTCATGTATACTTCACAGGGCCATGAGGCAAGGTCATAAGGTAGGGTCATGTCAGGGCTATGTCTACTTCATAAGGTCATGAGGCATGGGCATGTCTTTTACCATGGCCATGAGGCAAGGTCATATCTTTTACTAGAGTTATGAGACATGATCATGTGTCTTCCTAGGAGTAGACTACACCAGTGCATACTATAGTGCCTCCTCTCCAGAGAAGAACTAGGGGTACGTTGTGCCTTGAGGCACAGCCATGCTTCCCACCAGCAAGTATCTAGGGTGTGGTTGTGTGAAACCACACGGCTGTACCCCCTCTAGAGCCAAGCTATGGTATGGATGTGCCAAATGGCACGGTCATTCCATATTTCCAGAGCCAATGTAGGGAGGGACCATGCCTTTAGGCACGACTGTGCCTCTCCATCCATGGGCAACATGTCCTGAGGCACGACCATGACACGACCCAGGTAGGGGCCTTGCCCCCATCTATAAAAGGGATTTCTCTCCCTTTTGACCCATCTTATGTTATAACCGAGGATTGGGGGCTCCTCCTCTCCTTGGAGAAGGGTTCTCCCCCTTGGGAAAATCCTATTGGCTTCATCTTCCAACATCCATCTACCTCCAGAGCAAGGAAGTATCTTGAAGATACCAGAAATCTCCTCGATAAGGATTTCTTCTTCTCTATCTCACATTTGGATTGTAAGAACAATTTATTTTGTGTCTTTGATTTGTAAATCCTTCACAATCGAGTAGATCTCTAGATCTAGAATACAGGAAATAATTGTGATCAATGTTGATGTATGAACTATGTATTTGAATATTTTCTTGTGTTATGATATATTTTATGACTTGTTCTTGTGTGTTGTGCCTTGCATGTATTTGATGTAATATGTATGAGGTCAATACATTTAGATGAGTTTTGATCACCATATAGAGGAGGTACTTTAGATTGTATAACTATTGGACCATGTGATAGAGGATATCCCTTACTTTCTAAAGTATCCCCTTGAAATGAGGATCAATTCTCTACTAGGGAGGCTAATTAGAGTTTTAGAAGTTTTCCTCAAATTAATTTTAGGAAGTGATTTGCGTAATCTAGCGATTGTATGACCGGAGAGTCATGTGATAGAGGGTGTCCCTATAACTGGACATTTTAGATTACCTTTTCTACTTAATAACATTAATCTATTGTTAGGAAGTAAATTGGATAACTCTAGCGATTGTATGACCAGGAGAGGAGGGGGGTCTTATGATAGAAGGTATTCCTTTAATCAAACTTTCTAGAGTTACTTTTTTACTTAATGACATTAGAACTTGGGTAAATTCTCTGATGCAATCTTTGCGGGGTTGTGCCAAACTTTAGTTAGAAACTTTACAAGAATGTAAGCATAGAGTTAGGCAGATGAACAATGCATAGGGATATTAACTAACATTATAATAGAACCAGAATCCTAGAATCTATCATCCACCAATCCAACTTCACACTCCTCTTTGTTCACTTGCACTCACACTCTTTCCCTCTCTCTTCTCTCTCTTCTCAATTTCTAGTTTTCAGCGATTATGAACCAACTCTAGATTGTCTAGATAATTCACTGTGCGAAATCAACTAGTGCTTAATCAACAATCCTTGTGGGATCGATATTTTTATTATTTGACAATAACTATGCACTTATATATTGTACAATAAGATCCCTCGAGAATCCAGCCCTGCCTTGTAACATTAATTCACCGGCTGGCCAAGATGTGGCTCAAGACTAAAGAGGTGGTGCAACGCAAATCCTTTGGCTCCCTGGTGGAGTCGGTGGCATAGGACTCAACCGGGGTAAGTATTTGTAGAACCTATTGTGTCAAGGTGAAGTTATACTTTCAGTTTTCATGATTAATATCTAATCCCCATTGCAGTTATGGGTTGTGATGATAGAGTTATCCACCCAAGTCCCCACTATCTTCCAATTCTACCAAGAGTCCAAGATATGCAAGCTTGGCTGGCCAAATTGGAAAGTCAGCAGACCCCGCCCAATCGAGGGTTGGGATTGGTGAGGGCTGAATGTGAACGATGGAAAGATAAAGCCACCACCCAAGAAGTAGAGCTGCATCTGATGCAGCAAGAGATGGAGTTGACTGAAGTTAAGGTGCCATCCCTTCGTGGGTAGTGGAGTGAGGTTGATGCCCCTCTGAAAAAATGAAATTGCAAGCCATATCAGAGAGGAAATAGTGGAAGAAAGTTGTGACTACCTTAGAGGAGATAAGGTTCAAGTCAGAGACTCGAAAAGAAGAGTAGGAGGGGATAAGGGCCGAGATGTTGGCTAGGAGGGTCAAATTTGAGGCTCGGAAGGCTGAGACGGAGATTTTAAAGATCACACTAGAGGCCCAAAGGGACCAACTAGAAAATAAGGAGGCGGAGTTCGAAGGCTATCTTGCTGGAGAAGAGAAATGCTAGGCCACCAAGAAGGAAGAGTTTCTGTGATTGGAGATGTAGGATCGTAAAGTGCTAGAAGGAGTGAATAGCGCGAGTTACTTTTTCACTTTTTCATAAAATAAGAGAATGCAGGGGAAAATAAAGAGAGAAAAGCAATCGCTAATACAAGTTGGTTTTACTTGGTTCGGAGCTTTCGATAACTCCTACTTTAAGACCTACACTTAATGAGTACTTTCATTGGGTAATTCACTATTAGCTCGAATAGTTACAAAGATTTTAAGTATAAAACAATAATCAAATTATACCGATAATAAAGTAGATTAGTATCTTGAGCGTTGGTTGTTGGAGCATCTTTTCGGTGTTGTAAAGAGCTTCTCAAAGAAATGCGTGAGTACGAAAGTCGGAACAAATCTTATTTTGAAGTTGCTAGTCAAAGCTACTTTTTTTTATAGCCTTCTCTAGGCACCTGGACCACCCTCGGGCGCTTGGAATGCTGACGTGCTGCACCTCGGCAAAGCTCTATCCATCTTTCCTTTATCCACTCCCGGACGTTTGAACCAGCCTTGGGCGCCTTGACTTTGACGTATGGTAACGAAACAGAGCACGCCAACTCAACTATACACATGGATGGGTTCATCCTAATCCAGGAGACTGGACCCACTCTGAGCACTCAGACCTCTAAGCGCCTAAGCCGTTTAGGGGCATTAGGAAATCCTATTTCTAGCCAACTTGTAACTTCAATATCCTATAAGGTATGTTAGTCCAAACAAGAAAAAATACTGTGTAAAATAGAGTTTGCACATTAAAAACAAGATCAATATATGACATAGATTTTGTCTCACCAAGACTAGGATCTAGTTATGGTTTCAACTAAGACTTCTAAAATGGATCTAAGTTGAACTAGCGCCTACAGCCCCACTAGGGATCATCCTCACTATATCACTTTCCTCCAATGCTTACCTCACTTAGCATTTGAATAATTATTCGACTCTTGAATCACCAAGCCTTCCTACTAGATGCCTCATCTGGACCTCATCTAGTTGTCAGGTCTCACAGACCTAATTAGACTTCCTACTAAATATCAACTTAGTTGGTCTTCCTACCAGTTTCTAACTAGACTTCATCTCGATATCAAGTCCCATCAAGTATTTCAATCCTACACACTTGGAAAATAGGTTAAATCATAATTCTAATTTTAACCTTTGTCATATATCAAAATCAAAGTTTGATTATTAGTGTAAATTACACCAATAGGAGGAACTCTATAATCTGTTAGGTAGTCTCACCCTCATGGTATAAGTATTCTGGGTTAATTTTGATGTTGATCAACCAAATTAAGTTAGACCATGTATATTTGATGCATTGTGTATGAGTATGCGGGGACTTAGAAACATAAAAAGTCAAGCGAAAGATGTAGCAAGAGAGAAGGATGACATGTGAAGGGAGTCGATGACTCGGTGTATTTAAGGGATGAGAAACTGCGGAAGAGTACACTGGTGGAGCAAGAAGGATGCACGCAGTTCATCCGAGGGATGAGAAGCCAAGAGGAAGTCTAATCGAGGAGAAGGTCAGAGTTAGGTTTGTGTGAGCTCAACTCCAGACAATCGGAGCATAACCTAAGTGAGTGGAATAAAAAATGGTCAATTCTGATATTGATCATTCGAATGAATAATATTCAAGGCGCCTCAGCTAGGAATGGAGTCATCTCAAATAAATAGTAGCTAAGGTACCTAAGATTAACCCAAGGCACCTCTAATGAGATTAGAGTCATTGCCACAGAGATAAGAAGTGGAGTCCACGTCAGTCACACTTAGGCACCTCCATCAGAACTGGGGCACCTCCATCGGAACTAAGGTGCCTCTAATGAACAAAGGCACCTCCATTCAGCTAGATCAGTCGAACATTAACAAACATCATCCTATTGGAGGTGACCTGGATAAATGGAGCTGTCCCGAATTGACACATCAATTAAATGGTCATTTTGACTAATGCACTATAAATAGTGCCTTGAACATAATTGTAAATTAACACACTTTGTATTCAATTCTCTATTTCATTTTTGATCTTTCAACTACTGTAAGGGGCTTCTCCACCTCTGACTGTTGTCGAATAAAGAGTTTCTTCTAGTGCTTTGGATTACTTTGAATTAACAACTACCTAGATTATAGTGAAGTAAAAAATTTATCTCTTATTTTATATGTATGCCATTTATTTTGATTAATTAATAGTGTGTGCCCTTGCTAAGTTTAATAGTAAGAGAAGTTTTACTTTGACTTGCAGGGCTATTCACCCCCCTAGCTGGTCCACCCGATCCAACAAGTGGTCTCAGAGCTCAACTACCTTAGAAGGACTAACTGCTGATTAAAGTAATAAGAAGATGGTTGGATCAAACATTCACCCATCAGAGTTTGAGGGGAAGTTTACTCTTTGGAAGTGACGAATGGAGGTATTTTTCAAAATAAATTTTGATATATTGCTAATAATTAAATATAATTTTAAAGCACCCAAGGATGAGAATAGAAAATAGAAAGAAGAGCATCAATGGAATAAGAAGTAGAAAACTGACATTGTGGTCAACGACAAGGCAGAGTTCCATCTATTGAGCATTTTACCGTCATAAAAAGTTAACCGGATTTGTACCTATGACTCTGCCAAAGAACTCTGGGATAGGTTCCTAAGGCTACATGAAGGCACCTTAGAGGCCAAACTACCAAGACGGGAACCTATTCTAAAATCAATTAACTAATCTTCAGATAGAAAAGGGAGAAAAGATGTGGCTTAATGCATGAAAAGCTCAAGGAGCTAATAACTGGATTTACCAACCTTAGAGAAACAGTAACGATTTGAGACTCACTCTGATATGTGTTGGTGTTGGAAGCACTGGCTAATCAAACTTATGTTTTGATATTAGTAAAGGTTCAAAGTTAAGCTATGTTATTATTCTAATAAGTTTAACTTAATATGCAGGAAAAGTCCTAAGTGATCTTAGGTAATGTGAAAGTTCTAGTTAAGGCTAGGCAAATAAGTCCCAGTGGACACTAGGTAGGTGGAAAGCCCTAGCTATGACTAGGCAATAAAATCCTGGCATGTGCGATTGAGCGAAATCTTGTCATGTTGAGGACGTCGAGCGAAAATCCTAGGGTCAAGAATACTAGATGAAAGTCCCAGAGGTCGCGGACATCGGGCTAAAGACTGGACAAGTTAGGATTTAGACATCCAGTGAAAAGTCTTGATGTCTCGTTATGATGACTGGCACTGCTCTGAGCCAGTGCGTGGATGCTATGATTTCTCCCGAAGGTAGTGTTGTCAAAAACTGACCACTGAGTACCTCTGGGGATATTGCTAACTTTTCGGCAAATGCCTTGGATATATAAGAATGGGTTGCCCTAGTATCGAATAAGACAGTTGCACTTTGCTGTAAAATACTAATCTGACCTGTAACAACTGTAGAGGCATTCGCTACGTCCTCTCTAGTCAGTGAGTAGATTCTCGCGTTCGTCATGGCTGGGGGCTTCCAGTCTGCCCTGGTTGATGTGTGAACTATCTAAAGCGGCCTGCATCTGATGCAACTGTGCTGGCTTGCCTTCGTACTGAATCGACTGTGGTGGAGGAAAGTTGGTCTTATTCGGGCATTGTTTAGTCATATGCCCTTCTTGTCCACATTCGAAACATCCTCGTGTGCCCTTGCGACAAACTCTTGGGTGAAATTTCCCACAAGTAGCACACTTGGGATAGCTGGGTTGTTTACTAGCTGGTCCTCCTTTTGGGTAACT
>JBBMJZ010413103.1:7349122-7368019 GCA_037833815.1 Zingiber zerumbet | reverse complement strand
GGAAGGTCAAGGTGGCATGACAGTCAGAAGTCAAAGAGACATGGTGGTCAAAAGTCAAGGTGACGTGTCGGTCAGAAGTCAAGGAGATGTGTCGGTCAGAAGTCAAGGAGACGTGGCGGTCAGAAGTCAAGGTGACGTGGTGGTCAGAAGTCAAGGTGACATGACAGTCAGAAGTCAAGGAGACATGGTGGTCAGAAGGCATGGGAACGTGGCAGTCAAGAACACTCAAAGGCCAGGATTTAAAGGTCGAGATTTACAGGGCTGTCCGAGTACAGCTCAGGATCTACAGGCCTACGCTCGAAGGCCAGGATTTACAGGGTTGTCCGAGTACAACTCAGGATCTACAAGCCTACGATCGAAGGCCAGAATTTATGGGTCAGGATTTACAGGGCTGTTCGAGTACAGCTCAGGATCTACAGGCCTACGCTCGAAGGCCAGGATTTATGGGTCGGGATTTACAGGGTTGTCTGAGTATAGCTCAGGATCTACAGGCCTACGCTCGAAGGCCAGGATTTATAGGTCGGGATTTACAGGGTTGTATGAATATAGCTCGAGATCTACAGGCCTACGCACGAAGGCTAGGATTTACAGGTCGGGATATATAAGGTCGTATGAATACAGCTCGAGATCTACAGGCCTACGCTCGAATGCTAGGATTTACAGGTCGGGATATATAAGGTTGCACGAATACAACTCGAGATCTACAGGCTTAAGCACGAAAGTCAGGATTTATAGGTCAGGATATATAAGGCTGTACAAATACAGCTTGAGATCTACAGGCCTACGCTCGAAGGCTAGGATTTACAAGTCGGGAACGGCAAGGCAGGTAGGATATAGGATAAGGCAGAACAAGGTAAGACGTACGGGTCGGGAATGACAGGGCAAGTCGGATACAGGTTAAGGCAGAACAGGGCAATGCATACGGGTCGGGAACGGCAGGACAGGTCGGATACAGGATAAGGCAGAACAAGATAAGGCCGACAGGTCAGAAATGACAGGGCAGGTCGGATACAGGTTAAGGCAGAACAAGGCAATGCATACAGGTCGGGAACGACAGGGCAAGACGGAGTCATGCCAAAATAGGACCAGGTAAGCTATACAGGTCGTGAACAGGTCGAGATAGGCAACGTTAGACAACAATCAAGCCAAGGGATCGCAACCACCTGTCAGAGAATAATCATCACATGTCAGGAAATATGCTAACGGTCTAGGACTCATTACCCTCTGATTCCTTTTCCAACCTATAGGAGGAAGTCATGTGTCAATTACCGCCAGACAAGGCCTGACACCCGACATTCTCTTACACTCGTCAGACGCCGAAAACGCTCACAGCGGTATAAAAAGGGAGGTTTCGCCCCTACGCAGATACACTCACTCATCTTTCTTCACCAGTCTTTTACTTTTCGTTCTTTCACTGTGCTTCTGGGGAAAAAGTACCTGACTTGAGCGTCGGAGGGCCTGACCCGGAGACTTTTTCCTTGGTTTCTGGCCTCTAACATTAGATGAGATCGTCTGAGTGTGCGCAGGGCATAGAAAATTATGGAGAAAAAAGTAGTCTTTTCCCTCTCTCTTATCTTCGTTGTGATTCAGCGCAAGAATTAAGCAAATTGATTCATGTTTTGCTTCCTTTGATCTGTGTAACCGTGTTTACCCTCTCTGAAAGGATCATAATGCCTCTCTTTTTTTTTCCATCCCCTTCGTTCTTCCTAAGTAATCACAATCTTCATTTTTTATTAAAATATAGATGGTGCCGTGGCTATAATGTCATCCTTTAATATTCCAAAATTCTCACATTTTGTCGTCTAATTATCTCTCTTATTCAAAGTTTGTGGGGGCAAAAGGAAAGTCCACAAGGCAACGCCCGACGACTCACGCCACTGCAGTAGGAAGTCACTTTTTCAGGAAGTCTCTCCTTTTTCTTTATTTCTTAAATCAACACCTCTTTATTGCACCTTGGCCCTCGAAGTTTGCCTTTGTATATTGTATTATTAGACCAGATAATTATTTTTAAAAATGAGTTTATGTAATAGTTTAATGCCCATACGTTGATTATTTAGATGCCAAATTTTCTAACTATTGCTATATGATCAGATTATTAAGAAGTTAATTAGAAAAAGTGAAGATGCTTGGCCTAAAAAACCTGTTTGTAATTCTTACAAAAAAAGGTGTCTCTAATCGTAAAGTTTTCCATCATAAGAAGGTAAGCAGAATGGAACTTCTCTGTAATTTGTGCATAGGCGAGGGGTTCCGATGAATGATTTCCAACATTTCACAATCTAAGTATTTAATGACGGGTAACGAGGGATGCTTCCCTCTTCGCCGCCTCGCCCTTCTGCTTCCCCGAGCAATTGGAGACACCTCCGCAGATCTCGCAACGATGGCGCACGCTCTAGGAGCTATGGTATGCGATCTTCTTCTTTGTTTTGCTTTTTCATCCGCAGATGCTTAGGCTTTCATCTCCTTCAAGTTTTTGACTGCTTTGGTTGCGTTCGGTTTTTAGAGTTGGCGTAGTGTCTGATGGGTTGACTCTTTGGCAGGCATCCGTCTCTGCATCTGTTGCGCCGGATGCGTCGCTGAGGAAGGCGGGATTGAAGGTGAAACTAGATTGCTGTCAAGATTAATGTTACTTAAGTAGATTGATTTCTTT
Organism: Zingiber zerumbet; assembly: GCA_037833815.1. Classification (NCBI taxonomy): domain Eukaryota; kingdom Viridiplantae; phylum Streptophyta; class Magnoliopsida; order Zingiberales; family Zingiberaceae; genus Zingiber; species Zingiber zerumbet. The sequence continues at coordinate 7,365,372 of JBBMJZ010413103.1, read as the reverse complement.
TTACTGGTTTCGTGGCTATTTATGTCCGTTGCTTAGCTGGATAATTGTAATATCCAAATCTACTTTTCAAATGTGAGATAAATTGTAGTGTCCGTTGCTTAGATGGCTTGTTTGATTGGACTGGGATTGAAACTTTGTCGGGAAATTTTAAGCATTTAACTTTGTACCCAAATTTAATGAGTATCTTGTTGAAAATGAAGTTTCTTGCTTGTACTTAGCAAGCTGGCATTTTTTTTCCTTCTTTATTCGTTATATTGATTGTTCAGTTTCATTTCTACCTTATCAGGTCGTTAGCAGATGTTTCTAGGTCAACATTTAGTAGCATCAGTTTCATGAATTCTTTTGAGCACATCTAATTTGGGATACCTGCATTCTTGTGCTGCTTCGTGGTTGTTCACATCTTGAAATAAAGAGAATTCTTTTGTGAATTTGTTTGTAGCGAGTAACAAATAACTTGTGTCTCTATATGACTCAATGTCTTAAAGTAGCTTGATATTTGATGATTCAATCTTATATATTTTGATGTTCAGTTGACTTTGCTTTGTTAACTAAACAGACTTGTTTCACTCATTCAGGTTCAAAACAGTCTTAGCTTTAACAATAAATTATGGATGCCATTAACATCAGTATGCTTAAAAAGCGGGACAGTATCCACATATCGATGCAAAGTTGTATCAATGTCTGTCCAACAAACTGTCAAAAACAAAGTCCCAGTTCAGCCCTTGGAACTTGAGAATGCTAAAGAGCCGCCTCTTAATCTATATAAGCCCAAGGAACCATACACCACTGCAACGATTGTCTCAGTTGAGAGGCTGGTGGGCCCAAATGCACCTGGTGAGACATGCCATATTGTGATTGATCATGGAGGCAACGTGCCTTATTGGGAAGGTCAAAGCTATGGTGTTATCCCTCCTGTAAGTGTGGTATTTTTGGTACTCAAATTTCATGAGACTGTATTAAATAAACCTGTTAAATATTCTTTCAAGCCTTCTGTAAGTAGAATACAATTCACAGTTAAATGTTTGTCTTTGTTACAATTTTCCTCAAGAATTTTTAATTGATTCTTTCCTTATTTTGATTTTGCCTTTGATTAATGCTCATTACTTCATTGTTTTCAAATACAAGTCACCAGTGATTATGTTAGCCATCAACTAATACAAGTGAATGCAAGATACCGCTTGATGGACTGATTTATAACCAAACACTCAACTTATTTTTGGATCCCTCCTCTTAAATAGCAAACACAGTTAATTGGCAACAAATTGGGTGGTAATGACCACGATGCTCCTTGTAATTAGATTTTCGTCCACATGCTTATTAAATTGGACTTTTACCTGATTAGTTATCATGTTTTACTCTTTAGACATATCTCGTATGAGTTCTGCAAAAATGATCATTTGAAGGTTTCATGTCAGAAGTAAGTCTACAAATGTTAAGGTGCCTATTGAAGTGAATTCTTGTTTTCTTCTGATAGTCAAAAAGCCCTTGGCTTTCTATGGTTGTTCATTTGTTTTTTAGCTCTTTTAATCCAAATGAAGACATTAGTCTTTTTTGCGCTTATGAAATTTTTGTTTTTTATCTATCTATATGTTTCCTCAGGGTGAGAACCCGAAGAAGCCAGGGAATCCTCACAATGTTCGACTCTATTCAATTGCATCAACTAGATACGGTGACTCATTTGATGGAAAGACAGCCAGCTTATGTGTCAGGAGAGCTGTTTATTATGATCCCGAGACTGGGAAGGAGGACCCTTCTAAGAAGGGTATCTGCAGTAATTTTCTCTGTGATTCAAAGCCAGGGGACAAGATTCAGCTAACAGGTATGATTTGATCACTTATAGTTTAGCTTATGGGGTGAGCATGGTTCGGTTTACCAGTTTCATAGGTTTATTTGAGTTTGAAACAATCAATCCAGAACCATCCAAAAACCAAACGGTTTGTGTTGAAAGCAAAATCAACCCAATTTTTAGTAAGGATTAAATTGAAATTTTAATTAAAAAAAATCACAAACTAACTACATAGTAACTACAAAGTTACTAAACAATATGTTATTTTATTAGTAACTAATAATCATTATACTGTCTATTTATCATCCTAAATAATAAAAAGAATATAAACAGTAGCTGAAAACGTACTAAATATTAGGATAATTGTGGATTAAAGTATATAATAATATATTTATATAATTATTAATCACTTAGATTCAATTTTATTAGTTTCAACAGAACTCTAAATCATAATGGAACCAAACTTGAAAAGATTGGCTACTTTCTAACTCCAAACTAAATTGGAAAAGTGAGCAATTGTATTTGTCGTTTTGGTTCTGTTCAATTTACTAGTTTAGGCTACACATAGGGATGGCAACCGGGCAAGTTCGGGCCGGGTTTGGCCCATCCCAAAACCCGCACCGCCAGAAAAAAAAACGAACCCCGACCCGCCCCGCCAGAAAAAAACGAACCCGGACCCGCCCCGCCTACTTTTTCAGCCCGCCCCACCCCGAACCCGTTCAAAAGTCGGCAGGTTCGGGGCGGGTTGGATCTGCCAACCCGCTAAACTTTAATATATATATATATATATACATATATACGGGGCAGGTTCGGGGCAACTTCATTGAATCTCATAATCCGCCCCAAGCTTGCTTCTAAACCCGGTCAACGGGCTTAAACCCGCCCTGTAATCTGTTTGCCTGGGTTTAAACCCATCCCGAACGGGGCGAGTTTAATATGGGGCCGGGTTAAACCCAACCCATTGTCATCCCTAGCTACGCATGCCCATCCCTAATTTAACTACAGCTTCTTGATATCTTTTAATGGAGCACGACACAAACGACTCCATATATGCCTTTGAGAATAAATTTGCAACTGCAAGCTTGACACAAAGGTCACCAGTTCAACTATTGTGTCAGAGTTATGTTGTGATTATTATCTTAATAGAATGCAGAAAGTATATGATCTACTTTGAGCTCCACTTGTTTTTCGAAGTAAATTGTTGCCATCAGAATCTGAATTAGTAGAATTGTGTAGTTCAGTACTTTAACTTGGCTATACGGAGCTGTCGATGGAAGAACCCACTCCACTAATTCTCCATATTTATCATTGTTTATGAACAATTGCAGGACCCTCTGGAAAAATCATGCTGCTGCCAGAAGATAACCCAAATGCAACTCATATCATGATCGCTACAGGGACCGGAGTTGCTCCTTTCCGTGGATACCTTCGCCGCATGTTCATGGAGGATGTAACTTCCTCATATAAGTTTGGTGGCCTGTCATGGCTCTTCTTGGGGGTTGCAAACTCTGACAGCCTTCTCTATGATGAGGAGTTCAACAGCTATCTTAAAATCTACCCCGATAACTTCAGGTAGCTGAACCATTCCCTGAACTATATATCCATTCTGAATTAATTCCAATTCTTTACGTCTTTCCTTAATCATCGGTACTCTTTTGTTAGGTATGACAAGGCACTCAGCAGGGAGCAGAAGAACAAGAGTGGCGGAAAGATGTACGTTCAAGACAAGATTGAGGAATACAGTGATGAAATCTTCAAGCTTTTAGACAAAGGCGCACACATCTACTTCTGTGGTTTGAAGGGAATGATGCCTGGAATTCAAGATACACTAAAGAGAGTAGCGGAGCAGAGAGGCGAGAGTTGGGAGGCCAAGCTCTCCCAACTGAAGAAGAACAAACAATGGCATGTTGAGGTTTACTAGGCAAAGTTAAGGCCTCCAATCAAATTCTCATTGTTGCCTAAAACATAGGAACACATATTTCGTCTATTAGCAATTTAATTTTCTAGATTTATGAGAGAGACCCTTTGATGTGGGAACGAATAAGGTTTAAGTGTAGCTAAATCAAATATTGTGCTCTCCAATGTTATTTGGGGATCAATTTGTACTTCAAGTTCATGAATTCTTGTATTCTGATTAATTAGAGAAACTTTCAAATCTGTCAATTCCTAAGTAATGTCTAACGTGTCTTAAGTATATTCAACCTCTATTTTGGACCGTCCGACTCTTGCAGGTTTGGACTCAAGTTCAATCTAAGTACATTTGGTTTTTCTATATTTTTGTCTAAATAAACTATTTTTATTATTTATTTATAAATAGTTTTTTTTTAAAGAAAATAAACTAGTGTATTATTCGATGAACTAAATATGGTCTCGCCGTTGACGAGGCTGAGAGGGGCTACTCTTTCTAACCAATAGGAGCAAGATAAATAATGACGTATGGTTCTTCCAGCATTTTAGGAGCACTTTGCTTGGAGAAAACATCAGTTACCCACTCACATACTCCCAACGTGATTTGACGCACGCTGTTACCCCACTCCATTGTCCAAGAGTCTGACAGCTATGTTTTCGAGTAGGAAGGAAAAACAATCCTTCCTCCATTTCTGATCAAACTTGCACAGCTATCTATAAATATGCGGTGATGTCACGATCGTTCAAACTCCACCATCCGTTGTCGTCTCCAGCGACCTTCTTCGGTTCCCAAATCCCAATTGCCATCCGTTGCCTCGACTCGCATCGCTTCCTGCGAAATCCTAGCCCAGGTGCCGCCGTCTCCCTTCGACTTTCTTCTATTTCTGCCTCGTATTTCCCTCGATCGGGTTCTCTCCCGGGGAGCCCCTGCGCTGCGATTTCGTATAGGGTTTTGATTTCGGCGTCGTTCCGGTGGAATCCACCTATTTTTAGCTGTTTATTAAGGGAGCGTGAATTTATTAGAGTTTTTTTCTTCGATTCCATATTTTGGTGTGGATCTTGTATGTTAAGTCGTTTTTACTAGTCTGTATTCGTCGACGGTGTTTCTTCTTCGGGTTTTGATCGTGTTTATGGAATTTTGATATTTGATTCTTTTTGATGCAGTGGTAGTTGATGGGCGATTGATCTCTTACGTCTGCTGGTGGATGATTGAGATTTCGTTCGCGCGGCCGGAAAATTGCTAGTCCTAGGAGGGCTGGCTTCATTAACTCAACCACGGCTCCGAGAAAAGAATACCGTCCTTTAGATCGTAGGGGAAGACCATGCTTTCAGCACTTTCCTAAGTTTTTGCTTGCCTCCCCTTCTTTCCACGGCGGCAGGGGTGCCCTACCTTCAGCTGGGGGGCATCCTTCGGATCTTACGTTCCTTGCTGGTGGCGGGCAATCTGATCTGCACTATATCTTAGTGTGTAGTTTCTGATATTTAGTTCTGGTTAAGCTTTTCTAGCAGGACGGTTATGGCCCCAGTTGGACATGTTGAAAGTGAATGTACGCGTCAGCGGGAGAGCACGAGAACCGAACGGCGTAAAAGTCATCAAGTGCCTAATTGTTAGTTTTTTTCACTCAACTAACTTCTTCGTGCATTAATTACTTCCACCCCTTTTTTCTTTCTTTCTTTTCTTTTGCTTTGATCTGTCATTTGTAATTTAGGATAAACTCCGCCCTCTAATTGGGAATTTGTTATTTATATTCTTGGAAATTTTGTTACACTTTGGATACAACTGAGTAGTTTATGTTGAAACAGTATAAGAAAATTGAAGGCATAAGCAGAGCCTTGATAATATTAAGTATGGATCATTTTACAATTATTATTGTAGAAATTAGTATGTAACCTGCTTCATATGTTTTTTTACACTCCCAGAATTCCCCTATGTTTTCTTTATTTTAATCATTTTTCTAGTGTCTGTGGAGGTGATGAATGCTTATTTATGATTAAAAAATTGACTTTAATTTGGGTATTGCTACTGAAGTTGTTGTTTGAATAGAAATTGAAATATTTATGAACAAGATTTACATGCTGATTTCACTAAATGGTGAATTATTTACTTCATACTACATACATCTGGTTTTCACGAATTGGTGGTTCTGTTCCAATTTGACATTGCTGATATGATTTTCCTAATTTTCTGTTTGATATCTATTCTTTATAATTTACTTGCATAAGCACGTCTTCATTTTAAAAAATCTAACTAACTGAAGTATACTGCAGCTTCTGTAAAATTTATTCCTATCAGCTTAGACAAGTAAGATTGCTTGAATTCTGGCCAAGGCCAAGAAAATCGTCTCAAAAGGGATGAAACATTGTAGTATTACAACATAAAACAAAATAAAAGGATAAGGAGGGATGAATAAATGCAACTTAGAATACGTATCTGGCATCACTGAGTTACATGAACCTAGCAACTGTTAAGATTTACACACAAACATAGACTGCATGACTAGCCAAGGTTTAGTCACACTGATTAACTAACACAGAAAAAGCTGTGCTCTTTGATTAAGTTTTTGATTAGATAGCAGTGCCAACTTGATTAAACTTCAAGATACTTTTGATTATTTTCCACATGGTAAGTTTCATGCATATATTAGTCTGCCTATTTTAATTAAGGCTCTAAGCCTGTGTAGGCTACGTTTGTGTTTGACATGTTTTGCATGAATTTATTTTTGTTACCAAACTAGTAAATACTTCTTTCAGGACTTATAATCATTTTGAATTTTTCAGGCATTACGAATGTCTATCATCTTGGTAAATCTATACAAGATGATGATGTTTTAGGTGACTTGCCATGCTCTGAGGCAAGAAGTCATAGTCTATTGGACATTCTTCTCCTTTCTCAGGTATATCTGCAAAGTGAGTTTGTTTCTTCTACTTCTATAAGTCCTTGTATATATTAAGTTATTGGAATGCTAACCATGAACGTCTAGTGGGAGGATCATGCCTTGAAGGGAAATCTTAGATATGATGTCAGCACTTGTCAAATGAAGGTCCCTTTTCCAACTGATTGGTGCGCTTAATGTCTTATTATTGATCCATTGAATAGCTTTTGATGCTTTTTGCAGATAGTTTCTGGTGCAAAGAAGTTCATTGCTCAGCTGAATGAAAATTGGAATTTAAATACCCTTATGGACTTTGAGAAGAAAAACTTTCAAGCTCGTGGGCCTTACTGCTTTAGTGATGTTAAACCTCACAGGGAGGATTTACTAATTTGTGTGACTTTTGGAGAAAAGGAGGGTTCTGAACTTGTTTCATCATCTATCCTTCCTAAAGATGGAGTTTTAGTTATTGCAAATGTAAGCACTTCTTTAGAGTAGTCCACATGTCCAAGGTTGTGGATTAACTTATATTAAATATTCTTATTCGAAATTAATCTCTTTTTGAAGGCAAATCCTGTGGAATATGGGCACATATTCTTAGTACCATATGATGTCCATAAGATGCCTCAGCTGTTAGATAAGAGAGTTCTTGGATTGATGACCCAAATTGCGGCTGAAGTAGCCAATTCCTCTTTTCATATCTTTGTGGATTATGATGGTTCTGAAAGTATGGATCATAGAGGTTTTCAGGTGATTTTCTTTGCAGTTAGTTCTTTTGTTCCTTAATTTTATTTGGTATTTGCAATTTCTTAAATTCTGTTGTTACTATTCTCCTGCAATTAGCGTTATCATAGATGTGGTTTGATTAGTTTGTTCATAGCACTGTAGATTTACTGGTGTTATTTAAGTGTTTATGGTGGGAATTATCAGTTGTCATACAAATGGAGATTATGGTAACTTGAGGAAATAACTTGTGTATATCAATAAGTTCACCCTTATTTCAAGAAAGCATTACAAAAATAGGCATGTATTGTATGCTGTTTGGGATATGTTCACTTTTAGTTGGTATTGCATTTAATTGTGGCATTTTTGTGTGTCGGTACCTCATACTCCTCCAGTTCACGTTTTTCTTTCATTGGAGCTCTTCAATTCCTTTATTTGTGAAATCTAGGACTTCACCGGTATATTAAAATCAAGCATTTAGCTTTGATTATCTTTGAGCTAATAATACTGTTTTGTGGCACAACAATCTGTGAGCTATATGATTATTCGTATGCAAACCTCTATATTAGTGTAGACTATAGTGTATGCCATAGACAATCTGCGAGCAATGAATATTCCTATGTAAAGATAGTGTGGAGTTTTTGTGGGTGATGATGGAATATATTATAAGTAGGGTAGCTGTATAGAGCCTTCGACATCTGTCTATGCGAAACTTAGAGTGGTTAATCAGCCAATACCTAAAGGTAACTTATACAAGGTCCAAAGCATTGTATATGAATGGTTGGGTTGCTCCGAAACTATCGCTTAAATTTCGTGAGCTGCAGTGAGGGATGACAATGGGACAAACCGGGAACTTATGAGATAAATTATTGTTCTTTGCCCCCCGCATTGCAACATCTTTGCAAGTTGGGTCAAGGTTGAACAATAAAATATATATGAAAACTATAAAATATGTATATTATAAATTTGCTTCATGCGGGTCAAGTAGGGCAAGTGAGTAAGGGCACAAAAGTTTTATTTTATACCTGCCCTACCTCGCATGCGCGAGTTACTTTATTTTTTTAATCTCACTTGCTCCCAATTTACGTTACATGGCAATCTTAATCGAGATGGGTAGAGTAGGGTTGGAGAAATTGTGCTCTGGAGATGTCTGAACTGCTTGAGCTACTGCTTAAGCTACTGCCTGCATCGTAAATTGAAGTTCAACACTTATTCTTCATAGGTGGGTGGCTTGGTGGGCACAATTAAAATGTATACTGATGAAATATTGCTTTTCCATGAAATATATCATATTCGTATTGTTAAATAAATGATGGTCATGGTCTGTTTGTCTCAACCCATTGGTAATGTGAATTGTTGACTTCACTAAAAACTCAATGAGCTTTACTCTTCACTACAAGTTTTACCTAATTGTTATGAGCAAGTGACTAGGTTAAAGCTTGCTTTAGAGTCAATATTTTTTTCAAACATGAGGCATCGCCTTTCATAAAGGGGAGCTTTGTTGCAACGGTAAAGTTGTTGCCTTATGACCTTTTGATCACATGTTTGAGTTGCGGAAATAGCCTTTTGCAATGCAGAGTAAGGCTGCATACAATAAACCCAATGTGGTCCAACCTTTCTTGGACCCTGCATTGGCGGGAGCTTCATGCACCAAACTATTCCTTTATGAGGCATCCTTCATCATCCACAACATTTTGACTACCATAATAAAACTATATAATCTAATTGATTACTTACATTTTTTTCAGACATAATTTAAGTCTGTGATGACGTAGGATCAGCGCATTAACAGAATTATATTATGTTCAAGGATGAACTAGTATGGAAGTGTGAAGTTTGTCACATAATTGTCATATGGGTACTCACTTAAATGCTTAGCTATTTTCTAGGTGAGAAATGTTCCTTGATCTTACATTTTCTGATGTATGCACACTGGATTTCGAGTGGTTTTAGTACTGACAAAGTCAAGAAGCTTAAATGAAAAATGTTACAAATTCTTGATTATATACTGGACTGCTGTTTGGGCTGCTCCAGCAACGCTGTTGCCCCAGCTTACCCGAATCACTGCTCAAGCTGGCTTGGTGACCATCTTACACTCATTTCACCCTGCATTGATTTCCTTTTATTTGTTCTTTTTTTTCTTCCTCAATATTGTATTTGTCTTTTCGATTGTTATCCTCTGGAAACTGTATCTGACTGTTCTTCCATGACTTTTTTTAAGTACAAAAAACTAGTGTCCTTTTTCTGTTTATGAAATGGTGCTCTTAGAGCTGGTTGTCATCTATAAAATGATCTGTAGTTATTTACCTTTTTTACTTGAGCAAAATCTCTCTCTTCTTAACACCAGTCATTTACCTTTTTTACATGTTTGAACAGGCGAGCTACTTTGCAGACCCTTTACCTGTGGAGCTTCTTCCCAGCATCCCTGTTTATGGTAATTTGCTTTCAACAGGTATATATATCGGTGAAGTAGCAGATTATACTTTGAAAGCTTTAGTCTTTGTGAGCAAGAATTTCAACAAAACAGTCCAAGTAGTTGGAGAAATATGTGCTTACTTGTGCGACAACGGTAGTGCATTCAGTCTGCTCATCTCTGACTGCGGCAAAAAGGTGTTTTTGTTTCCTCAGGTGATAACTTCTTATCTTTCCCCTTGTTTAATGATTCATTCTTTTGATTTCATCCAAATAACGGCAAATTTTTACACTGAGTGGAATTCCTACACAGTTCCTTTTGACATTATGAGAATTATTTGCAATTCAAATATGTAGGTCACTATACCATGCCATCTATGCAGGTTCATGCACCATTTAGGTACAAACTTTCTGCCTGGGAATGTGGAGGTTATTTCGTCTATGATACACAATCTGATTTCGACCATGTCACCGAGTCGTATATATGCAGCCTTCTCGCTTCTGTGTCACTCGATGCTCACAATTTCAAAACTCTCAAGCAACAATGCTGTACTGCTGTATCCAAGTTCATGATTTGAATCTCCCTCCCCTCGCAACTATGGTTCCACTGCTACTCTCTCATCTTTCCTAGTTCATCGTGTGATATAGTGTGCCTAAAACAAATGATTGAGAATTGCTAGTGAGCATAAAACATATGTTTGCCGCTGTCACTCTTTTATCGTAAGATGATGATCGTAAACCTGTGTAATAGGGATGTAAAACTCGAAGTCAGTTCCCTTTGCTATTTCTCACAATATATCCTGCCAACTCGCCACTGCATTTGGCTGCTGTTAAACGGCTGGTACAAATGCAGAAGTAGTGACAATTTTTTTCTCTTCCTGGAGACGGGCGGAGTCACATGAGTACAGACCAGAGCCAAGTCTCACTGTGAGGACCTTGCACTCTCTCATGTCATTTCTCTTTCAAGGCGAGAAAGTTTGCTCGAATCTGTCTTATCATATGCTGTGAATCTTGTGCCAAGATTTGTGAATGCCTTCTGCCGACTCTGTATCGCGTTCACTGCTACATCAGCACGAGAAGCTCAAATACTGCCTGACTGAGAGAAAGGGTCCGAGAAATAATTTAAGAACATTTGAGCTCCAATCTCTTATTCCTCTCTCGGCTCGCATCATGTAGAAAGCCACTCCGTTTAATTAATTATCTTTGCCAAAACGTCATAGTCTGCTTCGCCATAATTACTTTGGTTCACTCGTTTGCAGGCGAGAGGGAGAGGGAGAGGGAGAGCCGCAGTGAGATGGAGAGAGGTTGAGGGATTCCGTGGTCAGGGTACTCTTGCCTACCACAACTCGGATCAGAAAAAACAAGGAGTTATTTCAGAAATTATTGTCGGGCACTGGCCCACATCGAACACCCATCCATGCTGCAAGACCTTTGTGTGTGCCCCCGCCGGACATCATTGGCCTGCTTTCTCTTTACGAACTGGAGAAGAGTTCATAGTTATTGCAACTCTTTCGCCCAACCATCAGTCGATGTTTTTCAGTGGATGAATCACTCTCTGAATAATTATATTGGCTCCTCCCTGCCCACTGTCCACTGTCAACTGGGAAAAAGGAGGAGCATTTTTACCATTGGACTCTTCTTTACTCCCTTGTGAAATTTACTAGACACGGCCCCAGTGGCATGCTTCTGATTTGAGAGGGAATCCAATGCACTCCCACCGGAGAGAACCTTTCGAAACCATCAAAACAATCAAGATGAAGAAGTCATGCCTGTCTCTGACTTAACTCACTCGGATCAAACAAAAACCGTCTCATCTTGGGGACACAATCATCAACGAGAATCTCTCTCAAACTTCGAGCTCCAGTTCTCCTCTTTGACCATTTGTCCTTTGTCCTTAATTACTCGTGGATATCTTTTTAACCACCCTGTGGGGTGCACATAAGTTATTTAGTGAGCTGAATATTTCTAAAAAAAAATATGCCTGATTTCTTTTATGATCTGCCTCTTGGTTCTCTCGGTCAAAATTATCTATGGCCAATTTCTATGGGTTAAACTAATCCAATCTAGACTCAAATTCCAAGGTCTCCTCCCACGGTCCCACTTAACACCCATCCAGGTCAACAAACAGCATTCTCATCTCACTCTCACATGCCAAAAGCCCACTCTGGACAATCTTGAGCAATGACAGCCATTGGATGGCACCGGCAGCAGAATGGAGTGAATGGAGAAAAAGGCAGAAATCATCTGCAGGAGCCCACTGCTCTACCGCCCTCTCAATTATTATTGGGCAAAAAAGGGCGCCTCGTATTTTTAAAATCACGGAGATCGTTCCATTTTAATTTGTATGTGAAGGGCACTCCGCCGTGTATTATTATCTAATTATTCTATATTATATCATTTTTATTATTATTTCACCTATATTTTTAATTTATATCTTAAATTAGGGGCGCATTGAACTTAAGATATAGTGTAGTAGTTGTCTGTCCTTGGTCAGCCGACCTACTACTTCTCTATCGGGTATTAGCTCATCTTGATCTAAATATGGGAGTCTTCATTTTCTTTGTTAGAGGTCAATATTTCATTCACATAGCTCGATTGAACCATAGCTCTTGTATACAATCGACAAATAGTCCTTTTGGCAATCCAGACTCTGATACCAATTGTTATAATCAAAAGAATTCAAATATCTCCATAATAGTATAAGATTGTCCACTTTGAGCCTAAACCCTCATGATTTTATTTTTGAATTTTGTAAGTATCTGGTGATGATTTTGATGTGATCAACCAAGTCAAATTAGGTCTGTTGTTATTTTGGTACCCTATGTCTAAGTGTGCAAGAATTAGGAGCACAGGAAGTCGAGAGAAAGACGCAGCTAGCGAAAAGGATGGCACAGGAGAGAGTCAACAGACTCAGTGCGTCCGAGGGACAAGGTACTGCGGAAGAATACGTTGATGGACAAAAAGAAGACGCACAACTTTTCTGAGAGATAAGAAGCCGGAGTGGAAGGTTACTCGCGAAGGCTGGAAAATGGGTTCGGTGAGCCATATTCCAGATGGTCGAAATCACCCAACCGAGTGAAGCCGGAGCGAAAGCCCAGACCAAAAGTCAACACAAAGGTTGACTTTGGTCCGAGCGCCTAGACCAAAAATTTTATCAAAAAATCGACGTGGCACGATCCGTTGTGAAGAGGATAAAATCCTATCCACATCTAGGCACCTAGAACCCTTCTAGGCGCTCCGATCAGAACTATAAATACAACCCTGATTTTAGTAGCTTAGAGCATCACTTGTAAAATGACTTCTATTTTTGTTCTACTACTTTTGTGAGCTGTCAACGTTGTAAAGAGGTCACTCCTCCCAAAGGAGACTTGAGTGAACTTCATTTTACTAGGATTAGCAATCTTCTTATTGCAAACCTAGTAGATTCTCTTACCTCTACTTTTAATTTATGCATTTACTTTCTATTATTATAAAAGCATTTTTTTAATTTAGTTTGAAATGTCAAGGGAGATTTGATTTGTGTTTTCAAGTTATTCACCGCCCCTCTAGTCAGCCGCCAAGGGACCAACATTTGGTATCAGAGTGAGATCGCTTCAGGAGGACTAACCACCGATCGAAGTAAAGAAATTGATGGCTAGACGAAGTCTCATCCCGCCAAAATTTGAGGGGGAATTGGCGCACTACAAATGCCGAATAGAGGTATTCCTAAAAACCGACTTTGAAATTCTTTTAATAATTAAGTACGATTTTGCAGTTCCAAAAAATCAACAAGGCGTAGAGAAAGAAGAGTACCTCTGGACGAAAAATGAGTAAAGTGATTTCCTAGCCAACAGCAGAGTAGAATATCACCTTTTAAGTGTATTACCACCTCAAGAAGTAAATCGCATCAGAAACTACACATTAGCAAAAGATCTTTGAAAGAAGTTCCTAGAACTCCACGAAGGAACATCCGAAGCGAAACTCACACGACGGGACATTCTTTAGAACAAACTGACGAACATTCGTATAGAAAAAGGTGAGAAGGTAGTCGAACTACACGCAAAGATGAAAGAGTTGATCATCAGATTGGTCAACTTCTGCAAAACGGTAATCAATCGGGACTCGGTACGCTACATACTCAACGCTTTTACCAAGACTCCAGAATGGATTTCGATAATCGACGCCTACTACATCTCAAAATATTTTGAGGTAAGTACCCTAGAGGAACTCTTTTCTACCTTAGAATTACATGAAACCAGATGTGCAGGTACAACAAAAGAATCAAGCCAGAATCTGGCACTAAAAGCCATAAAGAAGGATGAACTCAAATCATACTCAGATCCAGAAGGAGACCAAGAAGCTTACATGGTAAAGAAATTTAGAAATTTTTTTAGATCTAACAAATTTAAAGAAATAAGAACAGGAAAAATCCAAGAAATAGAACAAAAGTTCGATGCTACAGTGTCAAAAAGGACACATAAAGGAGGATTGCCTGAAACTCAAAAAGAAAAAAGATAAGAGGCCCAAGCAAAACAAGCACAAGAATCTCAAGCCCACTTGGGACGAAAGATGATCATCTGAATTAGACATAGAAGCATACTCCGGACTAGCACTAATGGCTAGCCATGAAGAACAAAGTTCCCCAGAAGTCAGCATCAATGAAAGGGAAGCGACTTTAGACGAATGCACGGAAGCAGAAGGAGAATCAAGCTTCAGATCTAACATGGTAAGTGAGGTATACCTCTTGTCATCTGATCAACTTTATTTCAACATTAAAACAATGGCAAAATCAATGTGTAAATTGAAAACTAAAAATAACAACTTAAAAAATAAAAATTTAGAAATAAAAAGAACCTTAGCAAAATCATGCTTAATAAAATATCTAGATACGTTAAAAATTAAAAATGTTAATTTGAAATAATAAATAAAAAATTTAAAATGTTCAAATTTTTATGCTTCAAATTGTAGGAACTATAAATGATTAAATTGTTATTATAGATTTTACAAGGGTCAAAAAGAAAAATAATAAAAACATATATCCCTAGAAAATATTTAATTAACTCAGTAGGAAGAAACTTATATTGGGTTCCAAAATCTTACTTAGTTTAATTTGTGCATATTTCTAATTTTAATTTAACATCTACCTTTTAATTACCTAATATTCTAAAATAAATTCTTTTGTACAATTTTTTTTCAAAATTAATTAGTTATTGATTTTTCTGAAAAAGAGAACTTAATTTTCTATTTGTAGAAAAAAATTTAAAATTTTTTTTTTGACCATTGTCTTATTTTTTATAATTTTTAATTTAATAAAAAAATATATTTTACAAAATTATTTTTTTATAAAATTTTTAAAATATATATTTTTTTGGTAAAAACTTATAATATTCTTTATCCAACAAAATATTTTTAAAATATCTTAATGAAATGTTTAGATAAATGCTAACTTTTAAAATAAAAAATTCTTGAATACTTAATTTTTGAAAATGTAATTTTTCTACAAATATACGTACACATTTCTATTCTTTGAAAATTTCACAAGAATTTTTTAACCTCTAAACTATTTTTGAGTATTTTTTAATTCATCCTTCTATAGTAAATAAATTATTACTACTTCAATTAAAATTATTTTTAAAACTCTTTTTGTTTAAAATTACTTTTTAATCACAACATTAGAATTTTGAGTATAAAGTTTTCAAAAAATTTCCTAAGTATAAGTCACTGGTTTTAATTTTCAAGTATAAATTTCTTAGACTTTAATTTCAACTTAATTTAGTAAGAACCCCTATTTTTAATGTTATCAAAGGGGGAGAATTAAAAGCTAAGTTTAAGGGGAGGTATATTTCTCAAAATATTACATATTTACTGTTTTATTTCATTTAATATCTTTAATTTAATGTCTTGTTTTAACTCTAACTTAACTTGGGTTGATCCACATCAAAAAAGGAGAGGTTGTAAATACCCCATGATAGTTTTGATGTCTTGTGTCTAAGTGTGCAAGAACTTAGGAGCACAGGAAGTTGAGTGAAAGACGCAGCTAGCGAGAATGACGACACGAGAGAGAGTTGATGAGCTTGGTGCATTCGAGAGACGAGGTGCTGCGGAAGAGTACGCTGGCGGACGAGAAGGAGACGTACGACGTTTTTGAGGGATGAGAAGCCGAAGGGAAAGGTTGCTCGCGAAGGCCAGAAAATGGGTTCGAATGAGCCCTATTCCCGATGGTCGAAATCACTCGACCAAGAGGAGCCAGAGCGAGAGCTCGGATTGAAAGTCAATGTTGGGACCATTGGGCCGGCTAGAACAGGGTTGAATAGCCTACAAATGATAAAAGGAACAACCCTTCTTGGACTTTAAAGAAACACTTGCATAAAATAAATAAAAGCAATAAAACAGAAAAGAAGAGGCAAAGGGGTTTTACTTGGTTTCAACCGGGGAGGTTGTTAATCCAAGGAAGTTGTCGCACTAGTATCTCCTTCAGACAGAGAAACCTCTTACAGCAATGAAAGCACAAAAATAAAGAAGCTAAACTAACAAGGAAGCGCACAAGTGTTGAATACATAATTTCTGAATTG
>JBBMJZ010413103.1:7318788-7341728 GCA_037833815.1 Zingiber zerumbet | reverse complement strand
ATCCAAGGATCCACATACGACTCTCTTCACTATGAAAAATACTCCTTCTCAGTAATTACCGGAGGTGGAGAAACCTCGTACAAACTCTCAATACAACAGGAAGAAAGGAAAAGCAAATACAAATGAAATCTTACAAGATTTATAGTATAAACCCTAGCTAGCTTCTTTCTCCTGTTTGGGAATGCCTCTTGACCTTGGAAGTGCAGCAACACTTTTACTCCAAGACGCTTCAAGAATTGGCCGGAAGACTAGTGAGCTCGGTGAAGAAGATCGAGAGAGATATCTTGGAATATTGCACGCGAAGCCTTTTATTGCGACGCACAATGGCTAGTTTTCCATGCTTAATCGACTAGACTAATCGATTGAGCCTTCCTAATTGATTACCCTAATTGATTAGGAAGCTCTCTGTTCGTGTGAGAACAAGCTGTAAGTGATTAAGCTTCCCTGCTTAATCACTTACCAAACTCTGTGTATTTATGAAATCCAAGCTTAATCGATTGTCGTACTCGATTAAGATTCAGTAATCGATCAACCTAATCGATTACGGACCTCTCTGTGCACTCACAAACTTTGCTTAATCTATTACCTTAATCGATTAAGCTTCGGTAATCGACTAACCTAGTCGATCACCAAACCCTAACTCCCAACCCGAAGTCTAAGATTCACTTTTCCATCATCCGGTCAACCGTGACTTGTTGGGACTCCTCTTTGCCTAGCATCTAGTCAACCTTGACCCGCTAGGACTTCTTCACCAAGTGTTCAGTCAATACTTTAATCCACTTGGACTTTTCTCCTAGTGCCAAGTATCCGGTCAATCCTTTAACCTACTTGGACTTTTAAATACCAGATGTCCGGTCAACCTTGACCCACATGGATTTATATATGTATGGCTTTACTCAATAGGACTTCCTCACTGCCTAGCTTCACTCACTAGGCTTTTCATCACCTAGCTTCATTCACTAGGATTTTTACCTGATTTCACTCACCAAGATTTTCTCACCTATCTGGCTTCACTCACCAGGACTTTCCATCACCTAGCTTCACTCACTAGAATTTTCCTAACTGCCTAATTTTACTCACCAGGACTTTCACCTGGCTTCACTCACCAGGACTTTCTAACACCAAGTGTCCGGTTAACACTGATCCACTTGGATTTTCATCATCTGCCAACATCTCCGTTGGACTTGCCCTTACCTAACCTCCAGTTAGGATTTCCCAGTCAAGTATCTAGTCAACCTTGACTTTTCTTCACATCAAACTGGTCATCCTTGACCAGTGGAAAATTGTACTAACAATCTCCCTAAATGGACGATTGCACCTGTAATCTCCATACATTGTCAAACATCAAAACTCAAATATCAAGACTTAAGCTTGAGCTAATTTAAGCTTAGTCAACTTGATCAACCTTGACCTAGGGAAATTGCACTAACAATCTCCCCCTTTTTGATGTTTGACAATACGTTTAAGTTAGGTTAATCCCTTAGCTTCAACTTCTTCTTCATGCTAAAGCATGAATGAGGGTTTCCTTCATCCTCTCTCTTTCCCAGAGGGTAAACTCCCCCTTGTTGGATAATGAAGGTCTAACTTAAACCCTACGTTCTCCCCCTTTGGCATACATCAAAAACTCTCCCCCTGGAGAGTTATCCACATGTTGTTCAACAACCTCACTTGTTGTTCACAATACCATAAAAAAAGTCTCATACCGTTCATTGTACCTCAAATGCTCATCCTAGTGCATTCACACATCAATGAAGATATCCAATCTTCTTTTCCAATGCTTAACCTTGAGCATTCACGATAACGAAGGTTTACAACCCTCCATGGTTTTGTGAAAAATGAATTCATGTTTTTAAAGAGTAGCTCCCCCTCAAAACATGATCTAACAATTTTATCATTGCACCAACAATGACTTGGAGCTCCTAAGACTTTAGGAAACCCAAATTTGAAGCTTTGAGGTTCAAAAGTCAATATTGAATGCAAACCTTATCCTAAACTTTAAGTTGGTCTTCTTGGACCATTCTTTTCTTATTTTCATTAAGAAAACTACCCTTAAATGCTCAC
Source organism: Zingiber zerumbet (assembly GCA_037833815.1). NCBI lineage: Eukaryota > Viridiplantae > Streptophyta > Magnoliopsida > Zingiberales > Zingiberaceae > Zingiber > Zingiber zerumbet. The sequence continues at coordinate 7,339,667 of JBBMJZ010413103.1, read as the reverse complement.
AAAAGAATTTCTTAAGATTAGGGATGGTTAACATGACTAACCGTGGCTTATGGACTAAAATTAAACCATTTCAGCCAAAAATCAGCTTTTTCAATCAATTGAAGTTGAGACTCAATCGATTGAAGCCTTTCAAACGATCAACTGATCGATTCAGAAAGGTTGTTCTCGAAAAAGTAATTGAATCGATTAGCTGATCGATTCGTGCAAGGTTCAATTGATCGGCTGATTGATTCCGCGAGCTTCTGTTTGCAGAAAAATCCAATTCAATCGATCGACCGATCGATTGAACATCTCCAATCAATCAACCGATCGATTGAGCTTCTGATTTCCTGAAATCAAATTTCAGCCAAAATTCAAAACTACCCCAATAATTCTACAAAATTCTAAAAATCATGAAAATTCATGTAGACATTATTTAAGATATATACTATAATGGAAAAATAGTTCTCTAAGAAAATACATTTTATTTTCAAAGATTGACACAAAACTTGAAACCATTGAAAACTTCAAAGTTCCTTCCTAGTTTGTGTCTAACTATACAATGATGACGTTTATCAAAAGATAGTTTTCACCAAGGTTTTCCAAAAGCATTTTGAAATGATTTTTAAAATCAATTTCCAACAATGTTCTTTAGGCTAAATGCATATGAGTTGTACATTAACTTTCCCAATGATTGGATAACACATATCTATGTATTTGGATGATACTAAAACTAAAAAAGATGCACTAAATCAATATCTTAAGTTATGTTCATCCTCCTAACATCTCACTTATATCTAATGTGCACTAAAATACATACAAATCAACTTATGATCTTTGTGAGATGTAGATATTGGTTTTCCCTAAACTAAGGGATCATGCATATCTATATAGACATTTTAAAATTGATCATCCACATTGGAGTCACTTGTTGATTAATGTCATGGTCCTTAATTACAAGAAACTTAAAATAATGCATGAAAATGATTATGACATACATCAAAATGAATAATTTTCAAAAGAAGACTTACTATAACTATATATGTATGACATGCTATGGTATTTTTATATTTTTTTTTATTTTCCATAATAAATTTGAATGCAAAATATGATGTCATGACATATGAAGAGCAAACAAAACATGCCACTTTAGCATAAATAATATACTTAGATTATCCATCTAAGTATCCCTAATTAATTACTAAATCAAAATGAATCCTAAGTTGCTCTTTTTTACTTCTAAGAAAATGTTAAAACCCAACTTGGCAGTTCTTTGACTTTTCCTATTTTTGCCAATTTTAATTAGTTTAATTCCTCAAATTTTGGCACAAAACATCAAATCCTTCTTATTTTCAAAGAGTACAATAACCTTGAAAATGCCCTTCAAGTGTCAACTTCTTTAAGGTTAGGTTAACTGCCCTTCTAACTGAAGTTAACACTTTCTAGACCCATCTAGGGTGTAGAGAACACACCCTTGGGAACCCAAAACCTATTGGTACTCCTTAAGTGTACTAGGTACTCACTAGGGATAACTTCCTAGTAACCTTCCTAATGACCTTGCTAAGCTTCTTAGAAGTCTTGGTCATATTTAGACTCCTCTAGGTTAACTCTAAGGGCAGCTTCCCTTGTGACCTTCCTAGTGACTTTCTTAGGCTTCTTAGAAGCCTTAGTCACATTGGTCTTCTCAAGGTTAACTCTAGGGATGACCTCCCTTGTAACCTTGACTTGATCCTTAGACCTGGATTGATTCCATAACTATATGGAACCCTATGGTATGACGTCACATCCTTCTTGGCTTTAAATTTGTATACCAAACCTCTATGGGTATTGGATGACTTTTGTTTATCTATTCCTAACCCTAAGTTATGTCCATTTGACCCCTTTAAAACTCTTTCCATTTTCTTTAGAGTCTTTTCTAATTTATCAAGCCTTGACCTCAATGCTTAGTTTTCAATCCTTAAATCCTTAGATTTGGATTTTTCTTTAAATCTTTGGACACTTCTATTTTTAGGCCTATATACAAAATCCTTAGAATTATTTCTCAACCCATTTTCTAACTTCCTAGCCTTAGGTGAGGTAGTCTTTGTACGGCAAGCTACATGTTTTTCCTTAACCCTATCATGCTTCATATTTTCATGATAAATAACATTAAAATTATATAACCTAGACCTAGCATGCTTTTTATCATGTGTCAAAGGAATTGATTCAATAAATGATTCCTTGTGCTTTCCCTTATAAGCTCCCTTTTGACTTGAGCTTCCTCCTTAAACTTTGGTCGGATTCTTCTCCTTTGGACACTGACTCCGGTAATGTCCATTTTGTTTACACAAAAAGCACACAATGTGCTCCTTGCTCTTTGTCTACCATAGGGTCGAACTCCTTAGGCTTCTTCTTGCCCTTTGATGCCACTTGACCCTTCTTCTTGGCCAATTTGGGACACTTACTCTTGTATTGTCCTTTTTCCCTACACTCAAAATAAATAATATGATCTTTATTATTTACAATTAAAATTTATATACCTTTACTTGTAAGGGTGACACTTTCTTCATTTGATATGGATGAAGAGACTTCTTCTTGATCCGACATTGATGTTTCATGCTCCCCCTCAATCCTTGAGGTGGAGGTCTCTTCATCTTTATCCTCATGCACATGAAATAAAGAGTATACTCCTTTGCCTTTGCCTTCGTGCTCTCTAGAGGATGAACCTTCTTCTTCTTCTTTCGATGTTGAGCATCTCTCAACTTCGAATTTCTCTTCTTCTTAATCAGTTGCCCTCTTTGGATTCTTCTTGATTTTGTATAGTGGAGGGATCTTCATGGATTCTTGTCAATTTGCTCCAAAACTCCTTGGCATCCTGAAATTCTCCTATCCTGCTCAAGACGTTGCTAGGCAATAGATTGACCAATAGCTTGGTCACTTTATCATTGGCCTTACATCTTTGGATTTGCTCTTGACTCCTTTGCTCCTTTTGATGAGTTTACCTTTTGAATCTCTTGGAGCTTGAAAGTCTTTCATTAAAGCAAACCATTGTTCTATCTCCATCATCAAGAAATTTTCGATTCTTGATTTCCAATAATCGAAGTTCGTGAATGTGAATGGTGGAGGCATCCTTGTGTCGTATCTGAGTTTATCTCGAAAATCTATTTGAAGTTGAGCTTTTGAAATCTTTGACTTGATGAAATTGGTGCTTCAACTTCTTCTTCCTCTAGCTCGTTGCCCTTCCAGCGATGAGTCTGGTGAAGAGCGACCTCGCTCTGATACCACTTGTTGGGTCACTTAGGCGCTAGAAGGGGGGGGGGGGGGGGAATAGCTTCTCACGCTTTGATGATGATGATTTTCAGTGGAATAGACTCGAAGCAAGCTCCCAATGCTAACGCAAGGATTTACTTGGTATTCACGCATCGAGCACACTCTCCACTATGTAAACTCTCTTTCTCGAAACAACCGGCGGTGGAGAAACCTCGTACAAGACTCAACAACAAGATACAACTCAAACAAGAAGTAAATACACAAGAATTCAGATAAAACCTTCTTCTTGCTTGATCTTGTTGATGAAGATTGCCTCTTGATGCTTGAAAATGTAGTAGCACCTTGCTCCAAGCAACTTCAAGAACTGACAGAAGAAATGGGAGAAGTGTTGTGTGTTTGCTGTGGCATTTGAACCTCGCTATCGCCTTTATACTTCGCGATCTAGGGCTCCCAATTGAATGCCACGTCAGATCCCAGCGATCCCAACCGTCCAAAGCTCGCAACCTGTGCAATGGTCATATCCCAATAGATTGACCAATTGATTGGGGAGACTTTGATTGATCGACTAATCGATTCAGAGTATCTATGTGCTCTCGCAGATAAATCTGGAATCGATTCCATCTGCCCCGCGATCTTTCGAGAAAATAAGCCCCAATCGATTGACTGATAGATTGGAGTATCCTAATCGATCAACTGATCAATTGGGGAGCACACTATGCTCTTCACAAGTGACCTCCAATCGATCGCCTGATCGATTGGCCTAGCCCCAATCGATCGACTCATCGATTAGGCTCTCCTTGCTCGCAAAACTCTCCCAATCGATCAACTGATCGATTGAGCTCTGGTTCAATCGATTGACTGATCGATTGACTAACCCTAACTTGACTAACTCAAGTCTAGGGTCCCAAACCAAATATCCGGTCAACCATGGCCTGTTGGGATTCGCTCATGCCTAGCATCTAGTCAACCTTAACCTGCTGGGACTTCGTTACCAAGTGTCCGGTCAATCGTTTGACCCACTTGGATTTATCTAGGCGTGCCAAGTGTCCAGTTAACCTTGACCCACTTGGACTTACCGTCTCGTGCCAAATGTCTGGTCCTCCATGATCCACTTAGACTTCCAAATACCAGGTGTCCGGTTACCCCGGACCCACCTGGATTTCCATATGCCTGACTTCACTTATTAGGACTTTCACCTGGCTTCACTCACCAGGATTTTCTGCCTAGCTTCACTCACTAGGTCTTTCACCTTACTTCACTCACAAAGATTTTCTATTTGCCTAGTTTCACTCACTAAAATTTTCCATCTATCTGGCTTCACTCACCAAAGCTTTCCAATTGCCTAGCTTCACTCACTAGGACTTTTCATCTGTCTGGCTTCACTCACTAGGACTTTCCACACCAAGTGTCCGGTCAACACTGACCCACTTGGATTTTCATCATCTGCCAACCTTCCCATTAGACTTGCCCTTGCCTAACTTCCAGTTATAACTTCTCAATCAAATATCCGGTCAACCTTGACCTACTTGACTCTTGTTCACACCAAACTGGTCAAACATTGACCAGAGGAGAATTGCTCTAACAATCTCCCTAAATGGACGATTGCACCTACAATCTCCATCAAACATCAAAACTCAAACATTAAGACTTAAGCTTGAGCCAATTCAAGCTTAGTCAACCTGGTCAACCTTAACCTAGGGAAATTGCACCAACAAATGTGACTTGATGCTGAGCAAGAGGAAAACCCTATGGGGAGGTAACTCTAGGTAAAGAGGAAAATCCTGGGCGAGGTAACCCTAGGTATCTAGGGGGAGGTAACCCTAGGTCTTGGAGGAGTGAACTCCAAGTAAAAGTTTAGTGAGTGAAGATAGGCGGTGAAAGCCCTAGTGAGTAAAGCCAGACAATGAAAAATCTTAGGGGGAGGTAACATTAGGTAATGAAAAGCCTTAGAGGAGTGAACTCCAAGCCTATGTGACCAATGGATTTTGGTAAACCTAAGTATAGTTTTACTCACACTATTTTGCATTACTATTATTGTTATTATGCTAATTTAGTATTGAAGGAAAAGTCTTAGTGGAGCAGACGATCAAATACTGAGCAGAGAAAATCTAAATAGATTTGGAGGACTTAATGTTTGGCAGGTGAGTTGAGGTAAACTACTAGAAGTAGTGAAGTGAGGTCGTGTCCCATTAGGGACAAACCTTAGGTACTGATTCAACTGAAAAAATTGATGGAGGTTTCTAAATTGAGATCAAGACAATCATTATTGTCTTATTCATGCATACTATATTTACACTAATCTTGATCTACAGATTTATGTTCTAATTTTGTTTTGCAGGGTAAATATTATTTTTATTTACTAACACTATTTTGTAGAAAAAGATCTCCCATTGACAGAACAAAGGTGTTCAGTCGACGGATCCATGGAATATCGAAACAGTGAGATTCGATCCAAAATACAAAAGGAATTTTCGATTCAGTCGATGAATCAGTTTATTTTTAGAATTAAACAATATTCGAATTAGAGTACAAATGGAAAAAGATGACCAGTCGGCGAAAAGATCTTGATCTGTCCACATAACAGTGAGATTTCGATGATCGAACTGATCAGATTATTGCAAACAAGGAAGGAACAGAGGATTAGTCAACGGATAGAAGGATCAGTTTACGGATAGGTTCTGTCGACTGAACCCTTTGTCAGTCGACATAACGAGCCCTATAAAAGAAGCCCTCGAACTCCGGGCCAGACAGAATCTCCTGCTTTTCAATTTACTACTATGCTCATTCTCTGCTCATGCAAGCTACAACTACTAAGATGCTGAGAGGGTTTCCACAACCCGCGCTACTTCTTATATACATCATTGTTGCTACAACTACTAAGATGCTGAGAGGGTTCCAACAACCCACTCTACTTCTTATATACATCATTGTTCGTATACTTTACTTTTACTTGTACATTGTACTATTATTTGTAATATTAGTTTATCATTTAGTGGATTGTCCAACTAAAGCGATCGACGATCGCAGACCTTGGAGTAGGAGTCAGCTGGGCTCCGAACCAAGTAAAAAAGAGAAGTGTTCTTTATTTTTATTTTTACTTTATTTCGCTGCTTACTCTAAATACAAAAGATAAAAACTTTTGTAAGGCTACGTGATTTACCCCCTGCTCTCGTTCTTTCATGATCCAACAGAAACGACTTAGGAACAAGCATTTCAATTCCAAAAAATGAATTTCAGAAACTGCACATGTTCACAATAGACATAGACACTCAGATACTAGCATAATAGCTATGCTTGTCAATGAATATAGCTTAGGCTAAACCTGGCTTGGGTAGTATATTAAAAGAAAAAATAAAAATATGATAAAAAACTAAAAATTATGTATAAACAATTTTTATTAAATTTAAATTAGAATACATGGTTATCACTTATCATTACAATCACATGGTTTAAAAATTATATAATACTAAATAATTACCTTTAGTGAGCATAGACATATACTAATACAGATTACAAAGTGTAGATATGCAATCTGCATGCCCGAAGTTTGATCCAAATGCTATCATTGTTGTGGAACCTCAACATCAGTATATAAAGCTAGATATCCTAAGTTGGATTGTAGCTAGTAGTTTGTAAGACACATGTCTTTGACTGTTGAGAAGATATGCCACCCCTATAAAATCCCTACGAAATCATCTAAATAATTGAGTAGGACATCATTTGTCTACATCCAAGATAAGTGGCAAAAATAATAGATGCGGGCATAGCCAAAAACCAAACTCAAATCGAGTTGAATCGGCATGTCACATCTCAGGATAGGTCAGTATGACATGCAAACCAGCCATATGTTGCATGGCTCCCCAACCTATCTTCCTCTTTAATTTCAAATCATATATTTGTTGTAAAAATATACAATTAGAGAATAAAGATCTCTTATATCAGTTTGATCCTCAAATGAGTAAGAAATTTTGAGATACAATGCTCTTTTTACACCATCTTTCCATGGCAATCATTTATGAAATAACACTCAAATTATGATAGGGATATTCCCTCTAAATTAAACAAGGTCATGCCATCCAACCTGAATCATCCAATAACAAGACAATGTCAAATAATCACTAGGCAAGGAGACTTTTCCTCTAATAACTTGATCACTCAAGTTTGACAACATAGATTAAAAAATTTATTCATAGTTCAAATATTCATTAGTTTCTCTTACCAGTAATTTGATAATATAAGCATATCTTTTATTGAATACTATTTTATACTTAATACAAGCTTAGAAGATTTTCGAGGTTGTGCCCTTTATACACATTTTCAAATTTTTGTTGTCTTCAAGTCACTTTTTTTTCAACTCCGCCCATGATGAACCAGTCATGGTTGGTTTCAAGTCCGGATAAAGAAGAAGGATTGCGTTAGGTTGCCAATCAGCATTGAAACTATGACAAATGTTTAATGAATGAATCCATTAAACTATTGTGCTAATGCTAGATTGTTCTCCGGAAAGAACATGTTGTAGGGTCTGATTGTAACGTCTCGACAAGGATTGCTATATCTTCAGAACTTGGGTGCAGTGCTAAATATGCAAGAGTTCGCGTTACAGGGTCCCACAATAACGCATTGAAAAGGACTTCTATATCTCCATGAGAACTTGGGTGTAGTGTTAAATAGACAAGAGTTCTCACACTATTAGGGGTGTCAAAAATGAACCCGACCTGACGACCCAACCCGAGTCGACTCGAAAAAAATCATGTTCGGGTTAGGCATTTTCGGGTTCGGGTCGGGATCGGATTGAAGGGTTTCGGGTTGAAAATTTTTGGGTCGGGTTAAGGTTGAGTTCGAGTCTGGTTCGGGTTGACCTGAATTTAGGGTTTAGTGGATTTTTTTAGGGTTAAATCGAATTTTATTTTAAAAATTAAGATGTTTTTACGTATATTGATATTAATGTTAGTATGATAATGATGGAGTGTCGAGATAAAAGTGAAAAATTATAAGGAAAATAGCAAAAAAAAAAAGTCATTTTCAATCAGGTTTTAAGGTTATTCGAGTTGGGTTGGGGTTGATCGGGTCAGTCGGATTCGGGTTTGGCTTTAGGGGTTTTGGATTGAATTCGGGTTCGTGTTGGGTTAAAAAAAAAAATTAACCCAACCCGACCCACCCGAATTTATACCCTTACACACCATAGATTGAATAAGAACAAATATGATAAGAAAACTAACAGTTTAATATTTAAAACATGGAACATAGAAACCCTTAAAATGGAGGTAGTAAATACAATGATTAGGAAAATAATTAGCATTTTGTGTGTACAAGAGACAAAATGGGTAGGTGAGAAGACAAAAATGATAGAGAACTTGAGTTTTAAGTTATGATACACAGGAAAGGGTAAAGCAAGAAATAGAGTGGGTATTGTTGTAGATAGTTCGTTAAAGGATGAAGTTGCAAGAATAGTTAGAAAAGGGGATAGAATTATAGCTCTTAAAATAATAGTGATGAAAGAAACTATGAACATAATTAGTATATATGCACCGTAAGTAGGATTAGATAAAGTTACCAAATCAAGGTTTTGTGACGATTTAGTATTACAAAACATTCTGCCCAATGAAATGATTTTAATAGGAGGTGATCTATATGAGCATGTGAAAATGAGGAATATGAGAGGGTCTATGAGGGTTATGGGTTTGGAATGTGCAATGAAGAAGGAAAAACTATATTAGATTTTGCGATAGCATATCACCTAATAGTAGCTAATACATTTTTTAAGAAAAGAGAAGAACACTTAGTCATATTCAAAAGTGGGAATAATAAATCACAAATTGACTTTCTTATTGTTAGGAAGAAAGATTTGTAAAGATTGCAAGGTCATCCCTCATAGGTTAGTAGTGTTGGATATATGCCTCAAGCATAATATCAATAGAAAGAAAATATATACAACTCCTACAATTAAGGGGTAGAAGTTAAAGGATGGAAAGCGAAATATATTTAAGGAAAAGATAGGAGTACAAGTATTAGGTGAAATATATAGCGACTCTAATACGACATGGGATAAGATGGTATTAAAGTTGAAATTAGCAGCTAAGAGTGTACTCAATAAGTCAAAGGGATATGTAACACTAAATAAGGAATCTTAGCGGTGGAATGAAAAAATACAAAAGAAAGTGAAGGAAAAACGAACAGCTTATAAAGAATTATATATTTATAAGAACGAGAAATTTTTTAAAAAACATACAATAGCCAAGAAAGAGGCTAAGAAAGTAGTGAATGAAGTAAAAAATAAAACTTTTGAACAATTATATCAAAAATTGGATACAAAAGAAGGGAAAAGAGACATTTATAGAATAGCTAAAGTGAGAGAAAGGAAGATAAAAGATCTTATCCAAATAAAATGTATTAAACATGAATATAATAGGGTACTAGTAAACGATGGAAAAATAAAACAATGGTGGAAGATGTATTTTCATCAACTTTTTAATGAATGTTTAGGTGACCAACTTAGGTAATTTAAGTAGATCAAATGAGTATGGAAATTTAAATTTTTTATCATAGAATTCAAACTTCAAAAGTAGAACAAACTTTAAATGGGATGCACAATGAACAAGTCATTGGACTAGATAATATTCCGATAGAGGTATGAGAGTGTCTAAGAAAATAAGATATTGAATAACTTACAAAATTATTTATCATGATATTGAAAATGTAAAAAAATATTTAATCAAGGGAGGGTAAGTACTCTAGTTCCCTTATATAAAAATAAGGGAGATGTACAAAATTGTACAAACTATAGGAGTATTAAACTAACGAGTCATACCATGAAACTTTGGGAAAAAGTAATAGAAAAAAGATTAAGGAAGGAGATGGTGATTGAAAATCAATTTGGGTTCATGCCTAGAAGGTCGATAATAGAAGCTATACATCTTCACAACTAATTGAAAAATATCGGGAGCAAAAACAAGATTTACACATGATATTCATTGACTTAGAAAAAACTTATGAAAGAGCCCTAAGAGAAATTATATGGAGAACTATAGAAAAGAGAGATGTTAACGTAACATATATTAAACTAATTAAGGATATGTACAAAGATGTAACAACCAGAGTAAATACTTTAGGCAGAATAACTGAAACATTTTAATAAAGATAGGGTTACATCAAGGATCAACTCTAAGTCTCTATCTTTTTACATTAATTATGGACTAACTTGCTACACATATTCAAGACACAGTACCGCGGTGCATGTTGTTTGTAGATAATATTATTTTGGTAGATGAAATACGTGAAGGAGCAAGAAACACTAGAAGGGAAAGGTTTTAGACTTAGTAGAATAAAGACAAAATATATGAAATTTAAGTTTAGAAATATTAGATGTAATGAAGCAATTGTTAAGATAGAAGATGACGAGTTGCTCGAAACTGAGCTTTAAATATTTAGGGTCTTTTTTATAAAACGATGGGAGAATTGAGAGAGATGTCTTACATAGAATACAAGCAGGATGGTTAAAATGGAGAAGAGTGTCGGGTATTTTATGTGACCATAAAGTACCTCTAAAATTTAAAGGAAAGTTCTACAAAACTACAGTTAGGCGTGCTATGTTATATAGAGTTGAATGTTAGGCTATGACTCGAGCACATGAGTAGGAGATGAGAGTTACAGACATGAGGATGTTAAGGTGAATGTATGGACATACGAGGATGGACAAAATAAGAGCATTAAAAAGAAAATCGGAGTAGCATCTATTGAGGGAAAACTCCAAGACATACGTTTAAGATGGTACGAGCATGTACTTAAACACCAATAAATGCTTCAGTTAGACAATGCGAAACTATGACAAACACATATATCAAACGAGGAAGAGGAAAAACAAAAAAGACTTGGTTAGCAACAATAAAACAAGATAAAATTTATTTAAGTATAGATGATGATATAGGAGATAGAGCTAAATAGCGTAAAATGATCCAGTCGACCCCACCTAGTGGGATAAGGTTTGGTTGTTGTTGTAGTAGTGGTATATAAAACTGGCATATATCTATCATTTAAGCAAAACTAATTTATTCTGATACCTAGTGTCGACAGTAAAAGTAAAAACAAGGAAACTCTGCCACTAGAATAATAACTCAGAGTAGAATCACAATTTGCAGAAGAAGAAACCAATGCGATTCAGAACCAAGATTTCAGATACTTTTAGGCATAAGTTATATATACACCACTCGACTTATCAGCATTACATGTACCTTCCATATTTTCTAAAATATCCATTTTAGTATAAATTACTAATTTAATCAAATTTAATATAAGTTAATATACAGGTTATATCTAAGTGTTTTGTTTTTAAAAACCCTATGTTGTCAACAACCATATATAGTAGAAAAAAGTTATTAGCTATTATAATATGTTCATTAAATTTGATTAATAAGCCAAACTATTGGCCAAAGTGGATAATTTACTCTCATATAAAGCTTTCAACTAAATTTGACCAAATGTTATAACCACAAGAGCTTAAGATAATAGCTTGACCCTCATGGTACAAAACTAAAGTTTGGACAATAAGCTAAGATGGTGGAATGGAATCAAGCAGAGAGCCAAAGCTGTACAATAATATCACTAGGGGAATAAGCATAATAATCAAGTACAGGTGAATAACCAAATAAATTGCTGGTGGAGGTTTTAGATGTGTAACATGTGCACTAATACCATGTAATGATTTGATTAACCTACTATAATCACTGCTTCAAAAGTTTAAGCAACTAGAAGCCAACTAATATTTAACATTTTGCAGTGCAGGATGCTGATCTTACTGCCCCAAACAGGTGCCTATCCAGTAGAAACTTACTTTATGATGAGATGAAATGCAAAATAAAATTATCAATGTTAATAAAAAGCATGTAAAAAAGTAAAACTTTATCGGAGAGCAAAGAATCATTTAAGAGAGGCTAAAGCATCTCAAAAGAACAAATTGACATACAAGGCTACCAAACCCAATGTAAATAGGTTTTTCACCAGCTTCAAGCCATTCCACAAGCTCTTTAGGGGGTTCATAATTGGATGCAAGGTCAAGGAAGCAAAATCCAACCACGTCAATTTTTGAGCCCCAATCTGAAAATGAGTAACCACAATCATGAATCATCACACTGAAGCTAGCCACATCAAAAGCATTGTTGATGATGAGTGGGTGTATTTTCTATAATATAAATTGTCATTTTGGCTAACTTCTTTCACTGCACTGATCATTAAGATAAAAAAATTTATATCATCATTCAGCTGTTAGCTGAGAGCGAAAGAATATGAAATGCATTGAGACACCAAACTCATGCAAAGCTATTAAACTTGGATAAGAGATTTTTGTCACTGTATGTGTTTGAGTAATAAAACCAAAAGATTGAACATGATGGTGAAAACAAAGAGACCTTTTGGTTTTGGAACAAGATGGGGGCTCCAGATATACCCATGAGGTATGTCAGAAGTAGAAGCTTGTGCACCACTTAAGTAAGTGATTGGTCGCAGTTTCAACTTTTTTTTCCTGAATTCATTTATCATATCCCGAATTCCAAGCCAAATCATAGAATCCACGATTTGATATGATAGCTGCAGAAACAAATGATAAATAAGTAGAATTTTGTGACCAGGAAATCCAAAAAGAAAACAAGGATTGAACTATATCAACAATCATTAAACAATTCCAGAATGACAAAAGTAAAAATGGCTCAAATATACAAGGAAGATCATGAATACGAGTTATCAGAACTAGTTAGGGAAAATGATAAAAACTCCAAAATGACTCCTAGGGGTGTGAAAACTTCAATATACCAGACTAAAGAGAACACTAATTGATTACTAAGGGATTATACAATATGATTAACAAAAAAATGCAATTATGTAAATGTATACTGATATAGATGTTGAACTGCAGCACGCAAGTGGTAAGCTTTGTCATGGGTACAGAGGTGCATACATAATCAATATCAAGAAATAACTATGTTTTCTCATTAAGAATAATTTAAACAGTTGTTAAGAACCATCATAAAAAAAAAGGTTATGGCTACCATATAAAGATCAAAATACAAATAAGATTCAAGTTTTTAACACTTAAAAATAAACAAAGAATGCAATGCTCATGCAAACAACTACATAAACTGAAGTGCAAAAATTGCAAAGCATAATTATCACTTGAATTCAATGTAATCATCATATTCCTCTCTAGGAAGCATAAGCGGATCTGGGGACTTTTGGTTGGTTCTTGTAAATTATGCATCAACTTTTCACATGCTTAATCCTCATAGACAATCAGATAATCAATAAGCTAAAGACAATCAGACAATCATTTGTTCCCAAGTTCACCATCTTTTCAAAAAAAAGTAAATTTCGAGCTTCGTATTGTATTGAAACTTTATATTTATCTACATTTAAGAAAATCTAAATTTGTCAATTTTGGTCTAATTTATTTGTGTATGGGACATAATTGGATAAAACTAATAGATCAGCTTGTGCCTTAGCATATGCAGGTATATGGAATGCAGTTAAGCATGTGCATGCTCTCATGTCTATATAGAGAGTTTTTTTAGAACAATGGCATGCAATTGGTTTACCTTAAATCTGCAATTAGTATATGTTTCATTTGCATGTACAAACATGCATATGCTTATATGGCCATATAGAGTGTTTTTAGAACAATGGCACGTTTTTTTATTTACTTTATATATGCAAATACATAAAAGCATAAACATCTAGATTATATTAAGTAGAAAAGTCAGAAGCATCCTTTAATATGTTAATGAAAACAAAGTGTCATTTGATTTCTCGTACCCTATATCCAGCAGGTTGCTTGACACGGGAAAGAGGATGTTGAAACTCACTTGTGGGTCTGAAATCAGGAAACAGAAAAGCATGAAATAACTCTAAGTGAATAAGAGTCCGCCATTAGAGAATTTCCATGCCCTAAGTATCAGCATACTGAAACAGTTTGAGAGATAGAAAAAGGGAGAGAGTATCTCACGTCCATGGCATTGTGAAAAATATGTGAATTGGTACTTTCAATGCCTCAGCCACATGAGTATGTCCTGAACAGCCGTTCATCCAGATTGATAGTTAGAAATTTTCAACTTGTAAAACTAATGAATCACTAACCGATGGAAAAAATTAATTACAAAAAAAGCCACATAGTTGAGGGTGAAATGATCCATTAGAAAATCACTGGAATAAATGCAAGAACCAACTTGCTGAGAGCAAATTATAGCAACTAACTGAGACCAGAAAAGACAAAATAAATGAGCATTAGTCATGTGAAGTTCAGTAGCAACACAGATGTGTTTTTGTTATAGCTTGAAATGTGTTAGAATAAGGAAATGTGATTGAAGAATAATGATGGTTGTCAGTGTGAATGGCCCAACACTCCAATATCGATGTTTTCAAACTTCTGACATCGTGTCATTGCTTTATAAAATTCAAATTAGTCTCAAGCAAGCAATTTAGAAGAAGATGATGGAGATGATTTGTTCCCATCAGGACCGATCAGGAACTGGACATTGCTTTATCAAAGTGCAAATTAGTCTCAAGTAAGAAATTTAGTAGATGACGATGATTTGTTCTGTCAACATCAATTAGGAGAAGAACAAGATGTTGGAAGAAGAAGATGACAATGACGGTGAGAAGAACAACCACTCTCCAACATCTTCAGGTTGCCCTTCAACTTTCCACTAAAAATCCAACTTTTAATGTTCAATGAAAAAACCTCAACAACATACTAGATTCACTTATATGCATGAAGTTAGGTGTTGCCCTCCACTATCTAATTCCATGACTATTAATTGGTAGCCACACTGAAAAAAATGCCCCTCAGAAATAGGCATTTCTCCTAGGATTGCAGGCATGATTCATTATCCTTATTCCGTCTTTGTCTCAGTTACCAAAAAAAAATTGCTTTGCAGTAATTAAAATGAAATTTATTTATCATAGACTCATCAGGCATTTGCCATATATATTAAATTATGAAAGCCTGAATAAGAAACATGGTTTGTGCTGCCAAACAGTCAATTTAAGATACGACTGCAAGCACTTATTCTGTCATCTGCTATACCATCACAAGGCAACTGTCGACAGACCATTAGTATTAGACTGCATGCACAAAGAAACAAGTATGTTTTATTCATTACCAAAATTAACAAGTGTTTTTCGTGCAAATTATCAATGACCAAGAGAAGAAAACAAGAAAAGTTACTCTCAGCTAATTGCATGGAGATTCAGATGAAATCTAACCATAAGCAGGTGGATTTGCAATTATAGCATCTGCTTTGAAAGGGATGCTGGTGTCAACATCTGGCTCCTTGCACGCTGAGAGCAAGGAAAAAATAATTTCCCTCATCTGTTTACGCTGGATAGGTATTTCCGAAGGAGCAGAAGGTAAGAAACCTTTATTCTTCACCATATCTGGGAAGTTGGCAATCCATGAATAAAGAAAAGAAGATGGAATACACATTAGATCAATGCCAGTTAACAAGCAACAGATGGTGTTCATACATTCAGCAAGAATTTTTGGGTCTCCACCTAGCGGATAAAATTCCAGACCAGCAGATAATACAAACTCCTTGAAATTTGCATGAGTTGCCAGTCTAACACGATGTCCATAATCCTGAGAAGTTTATTTCTTCGGTGTGATGTTATTATAAAAAAGAGATTAAATGCTGAAATTTATGTTAATTTTTCTCCATGGAAGATTGCCAACAGATAATGAGCTAACCACCCAAGACTAAATTTAACGAACAGAAAAAAAAAAAAGAGGGAACTAATCAGAAAGAAAGAACAAAGAAGAGTGTGTCATCAATTTGTTCTTGTATAATCCAACTGAAATGAAAAATGTTGATTTCCTCCACTTTTTCCAGGTTACAGTTGTTTACCATTAACAAAGCAAATAAGCTGCCTAATCAAACAAGGGACCACATAGTTATAGTGTCGTCTTGAAGAATGAGAGATCTGCCTTTATGAATTTAAATATTGACAACATAAATATCCAATAAAAAGTTATACCATTCTCTCTACTTTTTCCATGCTACCTATGAAGGTTCAGTCATTGAACAAAATGTCATTACCACATTTAAGTTTCCATACTCCAGAAATAGCTTGGAAACATCTCTTATTGTAGCAAAGGTGATTACGCTCACCTCAGCTCACCTCAGGCAATGGAAACATTTCTCGTAATACCTTACCAAGGAAGAAACAATGACGAAAATATAATAAAGGGCAGCCCGGTGCACGAAGCTCCCGCTGTGCGGGGTCCCGGGGAAGGATCCATTGTACGCAGTCTTACCTTACTTTTTGCAAGAGATTGTTTCTAGGATTCGAACCCGTGACCTTTTGGTCACAACTTTACCGTTGCGCCAAGGCTCCCCTTCAACGAAAATATAATAGAAATGGTCAATTGACAAGTACTAAGAGGCTGTCTGAAAAAGTGTGCCTTGAAATGAAAACATCAATGAAAAGGCATAAGAAGATTAGTACTGAAATGATCAATGGTTTAAAATTTATTTCACCAAATTTCAAGATACAAAACTTGAGATAATGAAAACTACAACCAACATTACGTAGGGGCAAAACAAGAGTGTTGAATTAATTGTGCACAAGCAACTCAGAAGAGCTAACAAAAGATAAATCTACAATATAATTGTCAAGTGCTTCTAAAAACTTCAAACTCAAACATCTAGTGAATTGGTTGAGTGACCCTCCTTGCTGCATACTGAAATGAAATCCCGAGACTAAGCATTGAGATAGCTAACCTGCAAGCATTTTCCAATAGCAACAAACGGCTGAACATCACCTCGCGTACCAACAATAAGGATGACTATCTGCATAGGAGGTCGGTATTGGGAATCCATTGAATCAAATGGCTCATCATCAGCTGCTTCACCATTTCCATCCTCCGACCCCAATTCCGAAGGTGCAATTTCAAGATTGCTAGGAACATCAACAACAACAGTCCCATCATCTTTCACGGTAGCTATTCGATTTAGCATCCTGATCTGTGTTAAGCAAGGTAATGGCCAAAAAATAGAAGAAATAAATTACCTTGCAAAGTCAAAACAAAGCAACCTTAATGAAAAATAATAAAAAAAGAAGAAGAAAAGAATAACTAGATAAAAAGATTTTTTAAAGAATTTAAGAAAAAAGTTGATGAAGCCCAAAAGATGATGATGAGAAATATGTAATAAGAATTTTTTTAATGACATCTCAAGTAATTCCAAAAGCTAAACAATGTATTGTCTAAGCATAGTTCTAAAAAGATGGCCATTAGAAATCTGCAATCAATTATCAATAACATAGTTGATATCTCATTATTTGCTTCAAGGTTTTACATCCCTAGAAATTTGTCTTGATTGATCATGCCAAGAAATAGGAATGTAACAAACAATAAATCTTCGATCCTAGCCAACTAAGTTAAGAGAAGTTCAATCAAGGGAGCACAAAATTGATCTCTTATTATTCACATCAAGGTTTTACATCCCTAGAAAATTGTATTTTGATTTATCATGCCTACAGATAGGAAGATAGCAAACAAAATTCATGAATCCTAGACAACTATGTCAAGAGAAATACAATCAAGTCAGCACTAAATGGTATTGTAGCTTTACAAAATTGACAGAAAATGACAGATCCACAACAGAGTAACAGACTAACAGTCTCACATCACCCAAATGCAGTGACAAAGATACATTCACAAGAAGAGTGAAAGAGAAAAAAAAACCTTTTCTTTATTAGGAACTTTATCACTGAACAATTTAACTGTTGGGTCTTCAATGGAACTCTGTACATGTTTCTCAGTTCTTGACCTTTTTAGGTTTTCTTTTCCTAAATGTGCTTCTGAACTTTCTGCACACTCTGTTCTTCCACCAGGCATAGTATTTGACCTAGGAAGTCCTCTATCAACTGAAACAACAAACAGAAGAATATTGGTGCATATTATAGTAACACAGCAAGTGTTTGACTTTAAAAACAAAAATCAGATATTTGAACTTCCAATTTGTGGAGGTCCCTAATTATAAAGTCCTATCAATCAATAATAATTCAGCATCCGTTTTAACTGACGACAACCAGAAACATCAAGGTGTTAACACCAAGAAAAATAGCCTTAAAATAAAAAATATGTTACATCTCAAGAAAATAAAATTTTCATGTGTTAGTCCAACCAACATCATCCATGAAAAGCAAATATGTGTACCCTGTGATAACCTATGAGAACCAAATGCTAAGAGTAACTAAATTATCCACGGCATTCAATATCAATTTCATAATTAGCTAAATGCAAAAGGTCTTAATTATCTCCCTCCTCTCCATTTTCATCTTCATTTCCTCTATGCATACAAAAATCTCATAATTAACTTCAAGAAACTCAGAGCATAAGATCACAGGGATTCTGCATGTAGCAGACTAGCAGTAACAGTTCACAATTTCATTAGCAAACAGATCACTGACCCCTAATAATCTTCATATATCATATTTTATTCATTATTAGTGCTTGTTTTCTCTACATCCATCATCTGACAAGCTTATTTAGTTTGTGCAGGGTCAATCAGTTCAAAATAAAATTCCTATAACAAGTGTAATGTACAACAACTAGTAGGCATCCTAAGAAATGGAAATAATTATCATAGCTAAAAAATGAACAATATTTCCAACAACCAAAAGCCAAAGGTGTTGAGTGTGTCAATACACCTAAGCGTAGCAACCATGGAGATATTTCAATCCTTTTCATTGACATGACTACTGGAGCAGCTACTTGAATAAATCAAAAAAAAGGGAACAACAACGAAGCAGCAGCACTGATAACAAATCACTTCTAACTTCAAAAAGGAGCATGACAACAAAAGTGGTCATTGAATAACTAGTCCGATATCACCTGCTTGACAAATTAATCACTTCTAATCAGGGAAAGGGACATGACACCGAAAGGGGTTATTGATTCATTGAAGTAACTACTTCTCTACCATCTGTTTAATAGGTTCTACCCCCGATGGTGGGTAGATTGATGAACAAGCAGCCACCTTGAGAAAGTAGTGGGAGCAACATTTTAGACTAACTTAACGATCAAACACCAGTATCACCAAGAAAAATCCAGCTACACCACTACTAAAAAAGAGTCGAACTGACAGGATTCACGAGAGTCCATCTCCAAAAATAACTGTATGCCTCTTTCTGGGATCAAATCCACTCAGCTACTTGCTCGATGATCAATGCAACACAACCATTTCACAAACTACGATTCTTCGGAACCCACTCGTTATAACATCATCATTGCCAGATTAAAAGATCCCTCTCCCACAGAAAAAACCGGAAATACCTACCAATAGAAGCACGGCATACACCCAACCCACTAGATCTCCAAAATACTACTCGTAAAAACACCTGCCGACCCAAACGACGGCAAAAAAAAAAAGAGGGGCGACAACACGGAGACGGCGGGTCAGAATCCAAAGCATAAAAAGAAGGAAGCAAAAGGCCGGATAATTACCGACGGGGGAGGCGGTGAATCTGACGCTTTTCCCGTTCCCCTTGCTCTCCTCCACGCCGGTTCCATTCTCCGCCATTATTGGCCGAGAAACCAGGCGACTGAGGAGCCGAGGGAGACACGAATAGATCTGGCGCAGCGCAGTGAGAGGAGAGGGGTCTCCGGACCAGCAGCGATCGTAACCGTGCACGCCCCCGGTTACAGTCTGCTCACGGAAGGACACGTGACGGTGGCAACACCAACTCCACTGTCGAAAATGCCCAAAAAAACAAAAACAAAAAACAAAAAACAAAAAACACAAAAAAAGGGGGAAGAGACGCAACGGGTTGCCGAAAGCGGACGACGTCCACGACGAGATCGCAAATATAGGACTTGTGCATTGGGTTTCAATTTTCAAACACAATTGAACGGAATTAAATTAAATTAAAAATATATAGAACTTCAAATATATCAGATTCCTATCATTATTACATGCCCAATAATTCAACAAGTGTATTTTTTTTTTTTAGATTTTAAGACTATCAAAACTTTTACTAAGAATAATTAATAATTTAAATATATTTAAAATTTAAAATAATAATATAGACAAACTTAGTAATACAACCATATTAATTTGAATTTGATTTTATAATCATCAAAAACTTTTTCATGTAACTACAAGAAGAGTAATTAATTGCATATAGAAAGTGATTTAATATTTCAATTTATATTTAGCTTGATAGGGTGTAATCTGTTTATAATATATTCAGGATTACATTATAAGACTAATTATTTTATTTAGTTTAACTTTAAACTTATAATGTAATATACTCTCGATTACAAAAGGTAATAAAATTTTATAATCTAGATTACAAAGCAAATATTATGTAATCCGATTACATTACGAAGTCAATGTTTAACTAAAATTTGAATATCGAATATACCCCTAGTCAACCGCCGTCACCGCTCGCCGTAAGCCTCCTGCGGGTCGCCGCCAGCCGCCCCTTGCCTTCGTCGGTTGCCGGTGACAGTGGCGACCGACAGCGAAGGCCGCTGGTTGCCGCAAGCTCTGACAAAGGTACGGCGGCCTTCAATAGAAGTCGTAATATATTTTTATCATTTTATAATAATATAAATTACATTTATTATAAAAAATAATGGACATCAAATAAAAGTATAACTCTTA
>JBBMJZ010413103.1:7274052-7288166 GCA_037833815.1 Zingiber zerumbet | reverse complement strand
AAAATTTATTTAAATATAGATGATGATATAATAGGAGATAGAGCTCAATGGCGTAAAATGATTCATACAGCCGACCCCACCTAGTGGGAAAAGGCTTGATTGTTGTTGTTGTATACACTTAAAAAATAATATTGTTGCATATCAGTCAATGCCTGACAAATAACTTATCTATATATCTATTAATTATTCTCATTATAATTGCATCAGTTAATTCCATTGAAAGCTCTCCACCAACTGTTGATTATGATTTATGTTGCCAGGTCTAGACTATGCATGGAAGAATTTAAAGAGGATTTATTATATGACCATGTGTACATTTAATATGTGCATCTTAATTAATATATAACATATTCTACGAGGAAGGTATTTGATGCATATACAAAAGATAGCCCTCCAAACAAATAAATTAAGTTCCAGATTCGAGAAAAAAATTCAAAATAACTGACTAGTTGTTTATTTTTATAATTATTTATGGCATAAGATATGATTAACTATGTTGTCAAATATTTTATTAAGCATGTGGAAGACAACAAGTTCATAAAGCTCAAACTTGTCTTGAATGACTGATTATTTTAATTGATCTTTAATTATGTCATTTAATCATGTAGGTGCATTCTTAACTTAATCATCCCTTAGATTTTTTTCCCCCAATGGTCTATTTTATAATTTTTTTAAAAAAAAATTATCATCAGAGTGCTCTTAACTTAGTCATTCCTTGAATTATTAATTTTTTCTTGCTGGATTACAACATGGTTGAATTTGTAAGATTAATTGAGATTTTTAGTGCAATAAATATATATAAAGCCACCACGGGCAACTCATGGCTTTGAGTTGCTCCCACAGCTTGGCTGTGAGCCTATGGCTGCAACCTAGTCGTGAATTGCAACTGCGAGCTTGTTACTAGGTTGTCACGAACTCGAGCCTAGCCACGAATTGCCATATTAATGACATTATCAACCATAAAGACCATGTGGAAGTCTAAGTTATAAGAGGAGTTTTTACATGAACCTCTTCTTGAGCACAAAATAATAAATGGCATAAATTTAAATTCAATCGACAATAGAGTCCAAGCTCACCTCTACATGGGCCAGGCTTGGGCCCGGGCCCATCTGATCAGACACCCAAGCAGTTCTTTATGCCCTGCTCAAATCTATCCAGTGAAGAGATTGTATCCATTAAACCATCTCTCAACTTTTCTCTGCAACACACAGTAAACATCAACGCACAAATGCAACTCTCCTCACTCTGTCAGCGAGGAATTAAAGAACTAAAAGGTTCATTATCACAGTCTGGAAGAAGGGAACTGCAAAATGGATGAATAATGATGTCAATTGTAAAGGATAAATAGTAGCATTTTGGGTTATGTTGCTTCCTTCTTCACCAAATTTTGACCGAATGGTGATAAAAAAAAAAAAAGTAATATACCTATCAGTTTCGATCTGAAAGTTGCAGTCGGTCATCATATTCCCAAGGAATGAAAATGATCTGCAAGGATAATAGCATACTTTCGTCACGAATATGCAACTGATTTTCAAACCAATCAGCATTACATTTTGACATACTAGAAATTACAAAATGCTTTGCAAGAATTCAAGTTGCCATGAGGTCTATACTTACGGCTACAAGAGCATAAAGTTTACATGACTATGATCTTTTACTACAGAATTAGCACATTAGAATCGCAATAGGTTTCAAATTGGCACAAGAGAAGTTCAACTTTAACACCTTAATGCATTAGCCGAAGTACGAGAAATTGAATGTGTACAAAGTTACAGAGAGACTAGACTCTTCGTTCAAAAAAAGTGAAGATAATGGAATACATTTTAGGGGAAGATGACCACATGGCTAAATCATTCTTGGTTAGCTGAATTCTCAAAGATCAAAGATGATGAAGTTGGGTCTGTCAAATAAGTTTCATGGCAGCTTCTCGACCATGACTGGTTGGTGAGTCTACCACATATTGCCCGGGAAGTGAATAGCAATAAAGTATTTGAGTTTTAACTCCTATATGAACTATAGTTGACTATGTATCTTAATTTAATCCAATGGAAGTAGTAGTTTAAGGTCTCATTGTTTATTGTAGATTACAATAGTTAACATTAATGTACGCTTAGCAGCCGTGGCTCAGGGTCCTTTCCATCTACATGTTAAATTTTCTTCATTGTGAATCCAAAAGCAAGAGCTTAATTTTTATACAACCTTATAAGATCATCAAGAGAAGCTTCAGCCTCCAACTTGACCAGATCATCCTTATCAAGCAAAGAAGCAGCATTCTTTAGGACCAATCGGAAAGTGCAGACCTGAACAACGAACTTAGTTATTTCAATGAGTTCTTCATGCATCACAGTTTCTTCTTTGCATAGAAACTTATACTTTTCCAACGATGAAAAGAAACACAGAAAGCAACATTGGATGCAAACCTCCACGCCGGTTTGAGATTGCAATTGCACTAAGGTGTTCCTTTGCTGTGGCACACAATCTCTCGACGCCAAATTCAGAAGTCTAATAACCTCTTGAGATTTCTCCCCTTGTGACTCTGCTGCAAGCAATCAGAATAACCAACAAACAAGCTAATGAAGGAGCAAAAAGGACAAATTTTCAAGAAGGAAAAAAAACGAGACCACTCAGAAGGCCATATGCGGAGCGAAGTGTCTCCCTCGAGGCTTCAATTGGGGCAAGGACAAATTTTGCAGACTTCTTCTTCTGTTCTCTTAGCCAATCCTTCGGTCCGGCTTCCAAAAGAAGAAACAAAATAATCCATGTAAGAATTTATCTATCCGGCAGAGCATTGAGGTGAAACAGAATGAATATATAGAGGATCAGATGGAGGAGATGCGCACGAATGCCGAGGGAGAGGGCCGAGGCCGAGGAGGGGGCAACGACGGCCGCGAGGGAGGGGAGGGCAAGCCATAGAAGAGCTCTTCGACGAATGGATCTAAGAGAAAGAAGCGCTCCTCCACCTTCTTCAACTTCATCTACTACTTGCTCGAGCCGAATTGTGGCGGCGCGAGAGGGAATCCATGGCGATGGAGGTAGTCGAGCTTCCAGTATTTGGATAACTCCAGCCCTCGCCGCCGCCATTGCCTTCTCTGAGATTTCGGTCCTTGTCCGCATCCAATAACCTAGACACGAATCCGACCCGATGGCTCTATTCGGATCATGAGATGATTTATCCGAATCCGGTAATACTGACTGCCTGTTATGAATTCATCACTGTAGCACTTCCGTGACGGACCGGTATATTCTTGGTAGCGCTACAAATCCCTCTCGTAACCCGATCGGGCGGCGACGCTTCAAGGGCTTTCTACGAGCGGCTTCTCCTCGTCTCTTACACTTTGCCTTCGGTGCCATGGCGGCGGGAATCTTCGCTCGGCAAGCTGTACAGGTTCTTCGGAGACAATCGGTACGATCTATCACCTTTTCCTCAGTGTAGCCCCATTTTTCGTGATCCATATGTTGTTTTCAGTAGGATTGAAGATTAGAAGTTTTTTTTCCTCTTACGATTCGTTGACAAACATCAAATCATTCTTCAGTAAATATTTTTTCCTTTCAGATCCTTTTGTTTTGCGATAGTTTCTGCTTCGTTAAGATGTGATTTGGATGTTAATTTTGTGTCTTGTTCGTAACTGATTTTTCATTGAATCTGTTAAAAAGAAAAATCGTTCTTGCTGTGCTCCTTGCGTTTCTGAACAATCATTCGTTCATTCCATGCCGAGTTAGACTTGGTGCTCGTTATTCACTCATCTAGTTTTTTTCCTCGTATAAGGCCAAGTGGTAATGTTGAATCCAGTGAAAACAAGGGGAGATTATGGCAAGCTGACTTTGTTTCTCTGCTCCATTCGTGATTAGAACATATGAAAGCAGTTCAACGGATTTTTTTAGCTATTGTAGAAAAAGAAAACAGCATTATTTGTGACAGTTCCAATTATTTCCTCACGCCGTATATTAAAACTCACTCACAAATTAGTAAATAATTTTGACAGTGTCACCGAATAATTGAATCATCAGCGCCTAACTTTTGTTATTATAATATCATATAGTTGATAATCTGCCTAATGGTTAGGATTATAATGTGTTTCTAAGAGTTTCCTTGTAATGATGATTTTTTAATTGTTCTGGATACATCTCAAATGATATGTTTACAAGCCTTTTTCTATAATATCCAAATTCGTAATGCTACTCTTCATTGATATCTAATGGTATGTTTTTGAGTTGATTGAAACACTTGCAGGTGAACTGGTAAAACTAAGATGATTTATAGTGACATTGATGAAAACTTTTTGAAGGATAAGTTATCAGTTTTTGACAAACATGTATCTTCAAATTTCAATTGTTTCCAAAGCGTTCATTACTGGTTTCCCTATCTAGAAATGATAGGAAACATGATTTATAACCAGAGACATAATCTTACTCTTTGTGGGTTTTGGGTGATTCACTTGCATAAACCATAAAGCTAATTGAAATGGAATTAATACAAATACCAATATCAGCATCATCATATTTGCTGCATTTGTCATCATTATCTCCTTGTTGTCCTTTGCCTTTTCCACCCCCTCATCATCATCACATCAACCTGTGTTAGTCATAACTATTTGAGGTCAGTTAATGGATCTTCTGCCTTAATTGATATTTATGATAAACTATGTCACTACATTAGTAATTTCCAATCAATTTAATCACATATCATCCATCCCCCCCACCCCACCCCCATTATTTCCATTGTTATCTATGAGAACTAGAAAATAAAAAATTGAGCTAATTTGTTCTTGGTTATTTTAATTGCTTGTGAAGTTGTACTGTTTAGGTAATATAAAGGTTATTTGCTATATATGCTATGTTCTTTTTAAGCAATTTTCTATCAATTCTTCCAATCTACATTTTCTTTTGATTAGATATATAGGAATACTACTAATCTAAGTCAACTTTTTCATGTATTATTTAGGTCCAGGTTGGGCAAGCTGCACTGATAACAAGAAACTACTCACAATCATTCAGATCAGGCTCCAAATCTCCATATATAACCAAAGGTTTTCTGATTGCCTCAATATGATGTGTAGATTCCTAATAAGCAATGAATACATTTCCTGATTAGAAGTTCAAACTGTAAGATAATAAGTGTTTCTTGCTAATAAAATTATTTTGACCTTTTTCCATGACAGTCCAACAAAATAACTTTCTATTGCATGATACAATAAATCTACTACTGGTAGTAGTTGGCTTGATCCTTTTGTGCTTGCCATAATGAGAACACGTAACTGAATTGGTGATTTTGGTGTAATTTAACCCTGTACAAATATGAGTTATCATCAGCTAATGCATATCGAAATGACATTTCAATACTTGACTATGTCTGTGGACCTGGTGTGTGCTTTCTGCTCATTCCTAAGTGAAGACCTTCATACATGTTAGTATGATTAACGTGCAATTTAAACATTCTTTGCTGGAGTTGATGATTCAGTTGACAGGACTGGCACTAACCCTTGGATGGTAGTCTTGTTTATACTTAAGCAAGCTGATTTGTTCTTTTGTTAATGACAAGCTTTTGTATGTGTTCTCTAAAATATGCTGTCCGTGCAATTTCTACTATTGTTTCATCATATGGTTTTATCTTTTTCCATTGCAATCTAATCCGCTTTAACTTTTATTTAGAAGAACGGATAATACTCTAGTTTGCAGTAATACAAATTCTGGTGGCATTCAAAAATTGTCATATCTAAATGGGCATTTTCCCATAACTCAGATCTAGAGGGATACATAATATAGAAGTCATAGATTTCTTCATATATTTAATGTGCAGAGGATGAAGAAGCAGAGAAGCTTGCTAGGGACATTGCCAAGGATTGGAATTCTGGTAACCTCTTGTTTTTCTTTCCTCATTTTTAATAATGTGCCCATGGAAACTTAAACTCACTTTTTTGCTTGTGTCTTTTCACTTATTGAACTTGTGATTTCAGTATTTGAGCGTACTGTCAATACTCTCTTTCTCACGGAATTGATTCGCGGTTTAAATTTGACATTAAAATACTTCTTTGAGAGGAAGGTCACGGTAAGACATCTAATGCTGCTCATTATAATTCCATCTATTTAAGCTGCAGTGGTTAATACTTGTTGTCTGCTCTCCTTGCCACAGATAAATTACCCCTTTGAGAAGGGTCCCTTGAGTCCCCGCTTTCGAGGAGAGCATGCCCTCAGGCGTTATCCTACCGGAGAGGAGCGGTGTATTGCTTGCAAGCTTTGTGAAGCGGTATTTAACTTTAAACAGTTATGCGTGCATGTTTAATATGACGGTTCTGAGAATATGTATTTTGCTCATCATTATACGAGTGCTAAGAGTGCTTTGTCTAACATTTGTTTTTCCTGATCAAAGACCCTAACTAGAATGCCTTTACTATTAGGTCTGCCCTGCAAGAGCAATCACAATCGAAGCTGAAGAACGAGAGGATGGCAGTCGGAGGACTACAAGGTTGAAGCTCTATAAATGTTCAGTATTCACTTCTGTGCCCTTGTTGACCTTCGATTTGCGATGATACTAACTGCAATCTGGACAGGTATGATATCGATATGACAAAGTGCATCTATTGTGGCTTCTGCCAGGAAGCCTGTCCTGTCGATGCTATTGTGGAAGGCCCGAACTTTGAATTTGCTACTGAGACTCATGAAGTAGGTTTTTGGTTTGATGGTTCCTCCATTTGTCTATCACGGAGCTGACACTCCCTTTCTTTTCCTTCAACATAAGTACTGACTAGCCAACCTTGCAGGAGCTGTTATATGACAAGGAGAAACTACTCGAGAATGGAGACCGTTGGGAAACTGAGATCGCAGAAAACCTCCGATCAGAGAGCCTTTATCGCTGAAGTATCTATCTTCTTTCTGACTTGCCTGGCTGTTTTAAAACTTTCGCAAAGTGAAATAAGGCCCTAAATTCATGTAGCTTGTTTCACATGTTTTCTTATCAAGATGCCTGAGTAAAACATCTTGTTCGATGGGTTTTTCTTTCTAAAAAAGCACGAAAGCATGCTTTCTTAAATTGCAGTTTTCAATTGATGATGAAAATTATAATGATTATTTGTTACTGTTAGTTGCTACTTTCATCTAATCATCCACAGCACTGCTTTGCTCTCTCGATTGATTTTTCTCTCTATTTTGTCAATTGTCGTATTCCAGAGTACAATTAAAAAGTTTTTTTTTAAAAAAAAATCTTTAGAATCTGAAGGCGGTCGTGTTCATTTTAACTCAATTAATCAAACTTAATGAATAACTATTAGTATTTATATTGCATCATGTCAACATCAACATGGCTAATAATTTGTGTAAAAGTGATATAAAGTAAAGAAAAAAAAAAGTTAATACAAAGAGAAAAAGACAAGGAACATTATTGGGCAAAATAATGGATGGGCAGTGTGACTTTAGATTTTTTTTTTATGTTAATTTTTACAATCGAATTCCAAATAAATGGTAGCTAATTTATTTTGTCATGCTTTAATTATATCTCTGAGACGGGTGCCATGGTTAATTTTTTGGATGATACATCAAAGATATAAAATTTGAGATCCAATTATGGTATATTATTAAAAAAAAAATCCTCCATGTATATTTTTCCTAATTTATAGGAAAGAAGATGAAAGGAATTTTTTTTTTTTTAAGGATATGTACTATTAAAATTTGATTCATGCATCATTATAATAAATTTATCGTCTTCTAGCAATTACACACTCCGTGGGGATATATAACGCAAGTATACCTGGACAACCTCTAAAAAGAAAAAAACTCTTTCTTGCCTAAGTTACTTATGTTATTGAAATGGAGGGCGGTTCAGTAAATTAGATAACTAACGCATAATCCTGCAAAACTCATGATCTAAAACATTCCCCTTCTTAATATATCAGATTCCATGGGCTTTTTCATAAAAGACAAGCAAATATTATATTACGTGTATTGCAGCTGAGCTGGGGGACTCGTCTACTTCCCAGCAAAACATGCTCTTCTTCTACTGCCAACTCCTCCTCTTACCCCTCCTCCTCCAGCCGTCTGCCGAGGCGGCAGCCGGAGCCGTACACGCCGAGGAGCATCGCGCCCTTATCTCCCTCAAGTCAGCTCTGTCTGACTCCGTCGCCGGCGCCCTCCCGGCCTGGGACGCCGCCATCGACCATTGCTCCTGGCCCGGCGTCTCCTGCGACAGCACCGGAACTGTGATTTCCCTCGACCTCTCCGGCGGAAACTTCTCCGGGCTCCTCCCCACCGACCTCACCCGCCTCCGCTCCCTCCTCCGACTCTCCGTCGCCGACAACTCCCTCTCTGGCGCCATTCCCGCCGAGCTCTCCCTCCTCCTGTCCCTACGCCACCTCAACCTCTCCAATAACATCTTCAATGGCTCCTTCCCGCTCGCCCTCGCCCGCCTCTCCCAGCTCCGCGTGCTCGACCTCTATAACAATAACCTTACTGGACCACTTCCCCGTGCGGTGGAGTCCATGCCCCTGCTCCGCCACCTCCACCTCGGCGGCAACTTCTTCTCCGGCCCCATTCCCCCGGAGTACGGCAGCTGGAGATTCCTCAAGTACCTCGCGCTTTCCGGCAACGAGCTCACCGGGCCCATCCCCCTCGAGATCGGTAATCTCACCGCGCTGCGCGAGCTTTACATCGGCTACTACAATAGCTACCAAGGCAGCCTCCCGCCGGAGATTGGCAACCTCTCTGCACTAGTCCGCCTCGACGCCGCTAACTGCGGCCTCTCCGGCCGCATTCCGCCAGAAATGGGCCAACTCCAGAACCTCGACACCCTCTTCCTTCAAGTGAATGGCCTCTCAGGCGAGATTCCGCCGGAACTTGGCCAACTCAAGAATCTTAAGTCCGTCGACCTCTCCAACAATGCGCTCACAGGGGAGATCCCTCCGAGCTTCGCCGAGCTGGGAAACCTCACTCTGCTCAACCTCTTCCGCAACAAGCTCTTCGGCGCTATCCCGGAGTTGATCGGCAACCTCCCCCGGCTCGAGGTTCTCCAGCTCTGGGAAAACAACTTCACAGGAAGCATTCCCCGGCAGCTCGGCACCAACGGACGCCTTCAGCTCCTCGACCTTTCGTCGAACAAGCTCACAGGCTTCCTTCCCCCAGATCTCTGCTCCGGCGGCAAGCTTGAAACTCTGATCGCCCTCGGCAACTTCCTCTTCGGCCCGATTCCAGACTCGCTCGGCCGCTGCGAATCCTTGAGCCGAATCCGAATGGGAAAGAACTACTTCAACGGGACCATTCCTAGAGGCCTATTTAGCTTGCCGAATCTGTCTCAGGTGGAGTTCCAGGACAACCTCCTCACCGGTGGCTTCCCCGACACCGGCAACTCCACCATCTCTCCCAATCTCGGACAAATTTGCCTCTCTAACAACCGTCTCACCGAGCCTCTGCCGCCGTCCATCGG
Organism: Zingiber zerumbet; assembly: GCA_037833815.1. Lineage (NCBI taxonomy): Eukaryota > Viridiplantae > Streptophyta > Magnoliopsida > Zingiberales > Zingiberaceae > Zingiber > Zingiber zerumbet. The sequence continues at coordinate 7,278,757 of JBBMJZ010413103.1, read as the reverse complement.
GAACTTCTCCGGCCTCCAGAAGTTGCTGCTGAACCAGAACTCATTCGCCGGCAGCATCCCGCCGGAGATCGGGAGGCTGCAACAGCTCTCCAAGTTGGACTTCAGCGGGAACCAGTTCTCCGGCAAAATCGCGCCGGAAATTAGCACGTGTAAGCTTCTGACTTTTGTGGACCTCAGTAGAAATAATCTCTCCGGCGACATTCCGGCGGAGATAGCCGCGATGCGGATCCTGAACTACCTCAACCTGTCGAGGAACCATCTCGAGGGCCAAATCCCGGCGGCTATCTCCACGATGCAGAGCCTGACGGCGGTGGACTTCTCCTACAACAACCTCTCCGGCGTCGTCCCTAACACCGGCCAGTTCAGCTACTTCAATGCCACTTCCTTCGTCGGCAATCCTGACCTCTGCGGCCCTTACCTCGACCCCTGCAAGCCAGGGGGCTCATCAGCCTCTTCTCGCGCAAAGGGTTCTGTTTCAGCCTCCTTCAAACTCTTGCTCGTCATCGGCCTTCTCCTCTGTTCCATCGCCTTCGCCATTGCGGCCACCGTCAAGGCCCGGTCTTTGAAGAAGGCCAGCGAGGCCCGCGCGTGGAAACTCACCGCATTCCAACGGCTGGACTTCAGCTGCGACGACGTGCTCAACTGCTTGAAGGAGGAGAACATCATCGGCAAAGGCGGCGCCGGCATCGTCTACAAGGGCACCATGCCCGACGGCGAACAGGTGGCAGTCAAGCGACTTCAGGCCATGCGACTCGGCTCGTCGCACGACCACGGCTTCAACGCAGAGATACAAACGCTAGGGCGGATTCGACACCGGCACATTGTGCGATTGCTGGGTTTTTGCTCCAACCACGAGACCAACCTTTTGGTGTACGAGTACATGCCTAACGGGAGCCTCGGGGAGGTTCTCCATGGGAAGAAGAGCGGCCATTTGCACTGGAACACAAGGTACAAGATCGCCGTGGAGGCGGCAAAGGGCCTCTGCTATCTCCACCATGATTGCACGCCGCTGATCCTCCATCGAGACGTCAAGTCGAACAACATCCTCTTGGACTCCAACTTGGAAGCTCATGTGGCCGACTTCGGACTCGCCAAGTTCTTGCAGGACTCCGGCACTTCCGAGTGCATGTCTGCCATTGCTGGTTCTTATGGTTACATTGCTCCAGGTGATCGATCGCCTTCATTCTTTTGCAATATACCCAATCTACTACTGCTTCGTTTGTTCATATTCTACCATTGTGGAATTTCGATCGGGGCGTAGAGTATGCATACACCCTCAAGGTGGACGAGAAGAGCGACGTCTACAGCTTCGGTGTGGTCCTCCTGGAGCTGGTAACCGGAAGGAAGCCGGTGGGTGAGTTCGGCGACGGAGTGGACATCGTCCAGTGGGTGAGGAAGGTGACAGGCTCCAACAAGGAGGAGGTGACCAAGATCGTCGACTCCAGGCTCGACGCAGTGGTCCCCATCCACGAGGCGATGCACGTGTTCCACGTCGCAATGCTCTGCGTGGAGGAGCGGAGCGTCGAGCGGCCGACGATGAGGGAAGTCGTCCAGATCCTCGCCGAACTGCCAAACCCACCGCAGAAGCACAGAGAAGAAGATTCCGCCGCCAGAAATCCACCCTCCTAGGAGTTGCCGCCTACCCAGAAACTCTTTTTCCTCATCACCATCGACGACAACAACAAGAAGGCTTGACTTCGCGACTGGCCGACCTTGTAAGCATTTAAGAGTTCGCTTGTTTTTGGATTTGAAATCGTTTGACTGCTGCTTGTTTTTGTTTAGTGTGTTGTTACCAGTACTGTAAGGTTTTATTTATTTGGTTCCAGTAACTAACTAGCTAGCCTAGTAGCAATGATCTCCTGTGAATGTGATGGAGAAATAGAATGCAACGGGCTCGCTGCTCCACTTCCATAGAATTTAGCTCATTCACTGTTCGACTATGCCATTTTTTTTTAAAAAAAATAAATGTCCTGCGGCTGCTCATCTTGTCAAAATAGGACCCTAGGCCAATCAAGTAGAAGGACACAGTCGGTGGCATGTAGCTATCTGACTGAATAAACTTAATGCTTTGCTTGATTGATTGATTGATTGAATGAATCCTCCATCAGTGAGGCAAATTTGGCACAGAACAAAAAACAGAGGCAATTTGAGATTTATTGATTAAAGAAGAATACCTTTTGACTCAGCATGGAGATATCAGTATGGCAATGAGATTTACAGAAAAAGATCACTAAGACTTGGAATTAATGGATCGAATTTTGATCAATTTTATATATATTTTTTTCTATTCCTCTTTATTATATTCATCGCTATCTCCATCTCCATAGGATCTTTAACTTTCATTTCCATATGAGGATTAAATATCTATACTAATACCTATCAGAGAGGATCGAATATTCAAATAACCTCTATATTAATAATTTTTTTATTCCATCTAATTATCATTATTAAAAAACATATTAAAATTAACATTATATTTAAAAAATATATAATTTAAAAAATAGATTAGACATATATAAACTATTTCTAATTTAATCATATTCAATAAAAATAGATTAAACATTTTCTAATTTAATCCTATTCAATAAAATAGATTAAACATTGATATATATATATATATATATATATATATATATATATATCTGTAAGACTTAAATATTCATACTCAATTATCTTATTATTTAATAGAGTTTAAAAAATATTTTCATATCTACCTTTATTCAGGATGAATATCTGATTTTCCGTCGGATTTTATAAAGATTTTCCGACGGATTTTATAAAGAAAGTGTCATCCCACCGTGGCTGAGTCAATTTGGTTGGTGGCGTTTCGAGCTACTAAATTTTCTGCAGTGGCATCCCTCTGTCTTTACCAACCAGTATGCACTATTTGCGTGTTAAACCCTGTAAATGAATCAGATTACAAGATTTGCGAGCTTACGGCAAACAGATGGTCCCAACCCAACAAGTTTGCCTCTACCTTGAATCCTGTTCCTTGAACACTGAACTAGACAAAATAATGGTGCAGTGCGGCAATGCGTGCTTTCTCTAAAATGACATCTATTTCAAAATTCTTTCCTCTATCTACGAGAGCTATAAAATCCAAAGTATTTATTTTTTATAATATTTTGTTATTAATATTTTATGGATAAAAATGAAAGATAGATAATTCGCCGCCGTTCGTTCTTGATCGGAAGGTTCTAAAAGGCCGGAGGTGGAGTTAAGACAGCGGGGCCCGTGTCGAACAACCTCGAAGACCACTTTAAATCATAGGCCGACACAGTTCCACGTGGATGGCATCCCCGAGAGAACAAATTAAAGTCAATCCGACGCCACGTCGTTCAAAGATTTGCCTAATTTGACTTGTAAATGCTGCTGTATTTATGGGGTAGAAATGATGGGGGTGCTGTAAAAAGTGTGCTTGTCAGATGATGGTGATGGCTCATGATTGTGCTACCAGCATTGACTCAACGAACACATGGATTGCATGTGACAGCAAAAGCAAAGACAGTCGAAGGCAAAAGTGACCATGACTGTAGTAAAGCTGCTGGAAAAAGGATAGCGACTGTAGATTTTAAAAGCTGAGTACCTGATTAAAGTGCTGCTAAGGTTAACGTTGACTAAGGACCATAGTCAACCTCACCTGCGAGTGACTGTAAACTTTTATGAAACAGGTAGATGCTCAAATGAACAGTGGATGAGCAGGAATAGGAGATCGATGAATTCAACCAACAGAACTAAAACCTAGTTGGCACCTGTCACAGAGGCAGATGAGCGAGGTGTCTGTCATAAATCTACCAGTAAACAATGCAAAATAGAGATGATTTCAATCCCTTAATGACAAGAACGGAAGGGTCACCGTGGTTGAACCCTTGTTTGCATTGCGTATATGGAGCTAGCCACAAATCATTGCTGCTGCAAATAGACAAAAGCATTCATTCATTAAACACAAAAGCATGGACTTGAATCGATGGCTTCTGAATCTTGTCATTGTCACCTGTAATTGATGCAAAGACATGGGATGGTACAAGGATGTTTATCTCTTTCTCACTTTTTTAAACATTCGATAAACCTGTGCATGTACCACTTTCCCTTTCAGCACTAACAAAATCATTATTGACGTTCATGATTTTATCATAGTACCAAAGAATGACATGCAACGGTAAAATGACGGAGTAAAATAGAAGTTACGCAGAAATTTCTAGAGCAATATCAAAGAACAACCATCATTATTTTATTTATTTTATATTTTTTTAGTCAGCAAAATATCCTATTAATATTTTCTACCCGTCATTAGGATACTTATTTAAAAAAAATTCATCTGTTAATCTACTGAAATTGAAATTCGATCTTTAGATACTTAAGAAACTAAGATGATGTTTGGTTTAGGGGAATATGAGTGGGGAATAAGAATGAGAATCATTGATTGTCATTGTTAATATTTAGATTATAGGAATAGGAACACAAATAAGGAAATAAATCCTTAAAATGGGGTAATAACTCATTTTCATGTATCTCCCCTTTAATGAGTCAATACCCTATTTTCATCAATCAAAATATTCTCTTATTCCAAAAATACCCTTGACCTAAAACTAAAATTTTCTCCTTTAATATCAAATATCAAAATATATTTATTTATGTTTTCTTTCATATCACTTCTCTCTCCTTATTTTCTCTAATCATATTTTCTCTCTTATCATTTTATCAC
>JBBMJZ010413103.1:7259190-7273952 GCA_037833815.1 Zingiber zerumbet | reverse complement strand
GAAAATCGAGAATTAAATCAAATACGCAGTGAAAGAGACACATAAGAACAATGCTAACAAACCAAGTTTTACTTGGTTCGGAGCCTTTGTCGACTCCTACTCAAAGGTCTGCACTCATCGAGTGCTTTCATTGGGCAATCCACTAACAATTCGCAAATCTTTACAAGAGGAATACAATGGATCTATAATTTAAGTGCACAAATAAACAAGTATACCAACATCTTCTCAGAGATCTAGAAGACTGTGCTTTTAGTTGTTGGAGTCACGTCACTCTATCGTCATAGCAACGTCACTCGGCCCTCGGAATCACGTCGTGGAGTCGTAGAAACTTCTATAGAGCAGCGCGCAAGAAAGTAATCGGAGAAGAAAGTTGTGTATTGTGCTCCTGGTGGAAGGCTGCTTATATAGGTAGTTCTAGGCGACTAGATCCCTTCCAAGCACCTGGACAGTGATGTCGGCCAACCAATCAGCATGCTCCAAGCTAGCGAGCATATAAGCTTAATCCATTCTGAGCGACTGGACCATCTTTTCTCTGCAAGAAAAAGTTAGTCCGAGGCAAATAAAGAATTATACTACCCTACAAAACAAAGTTAAGCACAATATATAACAAGTAGAGTAGTAATTAGATTTTATCTCCTCGAGACCAGAATCTAGTCAAGATCTCAACTTAGATTTTGAAAATGGATCTAAGTTGGATCGACACCTACTGTTTTCTTAAACGGGGAGCACGTCCTCACCAAGTCACTCCCCTCCAGTGACTTACCTTAACTTACCGTTTTGCTAGACATCCGATAAGCATGTCGACCTATCTAGACTTCGTGCCAGCTATCCGATTAGCCTGTTGACCTAGCTAGACTTCATGCCAGCTATCCGGTAGGCCCGTTGACCTAGCTGGACTTCTTGCCAGATATCCGGTCAGCCCGTCGACCTATCTGTATTTCGTACCAGCTATCCGGTCAGTGACCTATCTAAATTTCTTACCAAATATCCGGTTAACTAGTCGACCTATCTGGGCTTCTTCCTGCACACTTAGTTAACCCGTTAGATTACAATAAGTCTAACTTAACTTACTTTGTCATTTATCAAAATCTGAATTAGACCGTTAGTGCAGCCTATAATAATAATATAAAATCTTAAGATGGTTGGTGTATTACGAGATTAGTGCTAAAAAATTTGACCAATTTTGAACTCCATATCTTAAATATTATCCTTAAGGATTTATTGGGTCTATAAATTATGTACCATAAAAAATAATAATTTAGAAAATAGAGTTAAGGAGGGTAAGAATGTGTATTTATTTTCTATCCAATTTAATTTTTGTTTCAATGACAACCACGTACATTAAAAATGATAAAAATTATATTTTTTTTAAACAATGTGATTTTTTTTATAAAAAAGTTATAACTTCTCATTAATTTTTTTTATTTAAAATATCAAACTACCACATGGACGTCAGTATTCCAACTGGCGACGAAGGCGGCGCTAGATTTCAATTTACTATCTATATTTTTATATACACCAAATTTATATCTCAATTTGGGCTGAATTACAGCAAACTGCCCAAGCGGAGGTTTTTTTTTAATCCATGTATCCAGAACCTAACCCAATTAATCGTGGGCGGCATTCTCAGTCCTTGTACAGTAGTACGAAGGTTCGAACTATGGAGACTTATTATTTACTGAACGTTTTTCCACTGTATCATAATTAATTAGGCAAATTCGAAATCACAAGTAACCCTCATCTAGCAAGGATTCGAATTATGAATGTTCGACGTTTTACAGCTGCACCATGTTTGAGAACAGCCTTGTCCTTTTGGATGGTGCGATAGTTAAAACATGGGATGCTGCTATATGAGGTCTTGAGATTAAAATTTGACATGTTCGAGCATACCTCCTCCTTTGTGTTGACCTAAGAACCGATTGATAGGAACGTTGGGGACGAACGAATCATCTTTTTGCCACGTAGTTTGAGGACAACCTTTTGATAGTTGGTTAGGCAAAAGGAGTTAATAACTTTGCAAATTTAAGTATGGTGAGCAGTTAGGAGGTGATAACGCATCCCTCCACGGTCCAACTCAAAGTCTATGGAAGAATAGTAAATCATGATATGGAAAGGCCTTCTAGACGGAAAGAATTTATTCCCTAAGACATTTGATCATCCAGCCACTCAATTTTCCACAAGTAGTTTAGGGTCCAGTGTATGATACATCCATATCCATGGTAACTATATCATCTTACAATTTTGCTTCTTGTGCTTGTAATATAAAAAAAATAGCACTACAAAATTCCTTTGCAGATATCGATATCTACACTAAAGAATATGTGTGGAACTAAAGTGTTTTAAAATATTGAGAATGATATTATAATCCTGTGAGACTGAATGGTCTATCCGCAAGCAGTCTCAAGAACTTATTATCTTTTGATTTGATAAATTCCTGTTTTGCAGCGAGAAAAGCATGCTGACAGCATCAACAGCTTGTCGGAGTCGAAAGACTGGAAGCTTAGGAAGCGTTGGATGCTTGACATCCGCTTGTAAATCGCCACCCGACATGTCTTTCTTATCGACGCCGCTCGAACCTTCGCCGTCTTCATCTGGCGTACAACTGCTGGAGATTTCTGCAGGAAACTGGCAATAAGCGGAAAACAGCTGTTCGTGAATTTGTTCCATTCTTCCAGTTTCCTCATCTTCCTTGTCCCTATCGATCAAGTCCTATACGTTCACTAAAAGCCATTAGAAAAAATGGTCGAGTATATCAACAATATCTTTGAGATTAACAAAGAACAATTCAAGTCAATAATCTACTACCTACATGCTAAAAATCTAAATTAATACAGACCAACCTGTGCTGGGAGGTTCTTAAACAGTGGGTGAAACCGTTGCCTGCAGTACTCATTGAAAAGCAGAGTTAAGATCAAAAGTGGAATCATGAACCCTGAGGCAACAGTTGATTCCTTGAGGCCAAAAACACCGAGAGCGATTACTTGTGCCAGTACTAATGAAAAGATTGTTGTGTTGTGGACTATAGGCCACATTCTTCCACCAGTTTCGTATCGTGTGATGTAAACATTCATGATCTGCCCATAAGAGGATCAGTATAAACCATTGCACTGTTTCTGAATATAATATAGAATGCTCAAAAACTGAAGGAAAAAAAAAATGCTGTGTGAGAAAGATGAAGTGTTAAAGGAAATCAAATATATTTAATCCTTGCACTCATTACAGAAACTAAATCGACATGTTAACTGACTCCTGTGCTTCCGAGTTGTGATACCAAATGACAGAGCCAAATAACTAAAGCAGATTATAAGATTGCTTTGTTTGACATCATATGTAGTCAAACTTTTACGTAATGCCTTCTCGGTCGAATAACTTAAAATAACAAAGCACAGTACTTGCCTGGTTACGATACACGACATATCCAAGGAGAAAGTAGACCAGCAAGAACGGCAAGATTAGAGGTGCCAATATGGCACATGTGAAACCAAGTAGTCCAAATAGAAGAACTCTTGGAACTTCTGTATGATAAGGAAATGATAGAATGCAATCAGGATCTTCCTCCATAATTCGAAAGATATACCTCCTAAAAAAATTCCATAAGAGGGCAAATGGCTGCATTATCTCAGTCGACAAACTTGCCCAACCAGAAGTGAGAACATATGTGATAAACAATGTGGCCTGTATCCAACCAAAAACAATCACAACACTAGACATGATTAAAGACAAAAACCATAGCAAGTCAATCCTAATTGAGAAGAAGTTCCAAATCTTATGGCCAATTCATTTTAATATTGTATTTCTTAACCTTTTTTAGAGATATTGGTTGGTAATTGGCCATATTTTTAATTCTTGTGGATTTTGAAATGACGAAAGAAAGATAACCATTTTTTGTAAATGAGATAATTACCTGCCTCGGTACAGCTTTAGCCAATTGGGTAGGAATGTCCTTTGGGCTCGATATTACATTGAGTTGGTTAATGACAGAACCAGATAGAACATTAACGAAGAATACATTCCAGATAGTGAAATATAAGACTTTAGTGCATGCACTCTTTTTCCTTGCACTGCGTGAAATCGGTCCTTCCACAGAAGAAAACAACAACATCAACGGAGGAACTGTGTAAAGAAATAATTGTAAGATGACACTCGGGAGGTACCCCGTCACTATTTGTATCATAAAATCCCTGCACATTAAATATATTACAAATATGTAATTAAAAAATTGTCAGAAAAGTGATAATAAAAATGCTATAGCTGATCCAAGGAAGTCTAATATATCAGCTGTGAACCATTTGAGTGATTTATGAGATTCTTATGCTAAAAACTAATTATATTCATAGACACAACTATAAGAAAATTAAAAATTATTTCATAATCTAATATTTTCTAGAGATAAAAAAAAAGTTAAATAATTGTTAACTGACTTAATAATTTAAAATTTGATCTTGAGATCATGAACTTGACTTAGTATGTAGATTTTTATGTACCACAAGTTAGACGAAGTACTTACTTTTTTAGTATGCCTTTTAAAAAGGGTAACCGCTGTTGTAACTGATCTAGTTGAGATAAACCTTGGACAAAGGTCACTGGAATGATGAACAAGACCACAAACACAATACAACCTAGAAGAGTAGATATTCGCCGAACCCAAAGCTGTCGATATGGCAACCAAAGATTTGACCAGTACACATCATGGGGTTCTGGAGCAAGATCAATGACCCACAACATAGGATTTGATGATTGGAGAACTTTTGAAGTAACCAATGCAGCATACCGAGTTCTAAAAAACACAAAAGCAGCAGCACATTCCTGTACAAATTTAGTGCAAAATATTGAGTAATGATAACATAACTGAACCATTTCACTAATCAAAGAAAAGTAATTCCTTGACATATTTGACACATTATCATCCAATGCATGTAGAAACATAAGTAGCAAATTTAACTTCAATTATAAGCTAATATTAGATGTGGCCAAGAATATATCATTATAGTAGGGCCTACTTAATTACAAAGTATAAAGAATCATACAGCTTGTAAATAATTAGAACACAGAATATTTGATACTATGAAGTAGACTGACATTGACAAAGAGAAGAAAAATAGCAACTGAAATATAAACTAGCTCAGTGTTATATGATTTATAACTTTTGCTGCCCCATCAAAATTCTTGAAACCAAACAAACAAGATTAATAATTTCACAGGACAGAGGGACTAGATTTAACTATCGCTAGTAGTTTGGATCTAGGATAAGTACTGAGGTATTGCCTGTAGTACACATTTTATTCCATAAATGAATTCATGTTTTTTTCCCTGTGCTACTAATGTCATTACTATGCTACACAAAAGAGACAATGATCTGGAATCATTACAAAATATTTCACAACATTGCATAGCAGAAGAAACCCACTTCAAAAAAATTGCAAAATGAAAGAGGCAGAAAAGGACTTCTACTTCCCAATTGCATATCACCTTATTTTTCTCAGTCAACGGATGATTAAGGATCACTTTCTTGTTACTTTCAGATTGACTCCGAAATAACTGGAAACCATTAGATTTTCCTCCACAAAGACCACACCTCGAAAGTTTAAGACGAAATCTCTTATCCTGAGCACAATGATTGAAGTGCACAAACTTCTTATAAACTTTCTCTGCGCTGCTCTGGAAGAAGAAAAATATTAGTGCAATGTGAATCTTTAGTGAGCAAAGAAGAGATTTAATGATAGAGAGAGCAAGTACATAATAACATTAAAACATAGGAAATGCAAAGCTACCCGTGCATGCATGAAGAGACAAAATATATACACTAACTCAGAAAAGATCACGTTTTGATTGTGAACTAACCAATTTCAAGATATGAAAATGATAAACAAACCAATCCATAGGAAACTATCACTACAAATGCAAGATAAACATAAGCGAGCAAAGTATCTATTTTAAATTTAAAGTGACCAAAAATGAGATGGGAAAATCAATGTACCAGCATGGCAACTAATAACTGTCCTTCCATCAGTATTCAGTTTGATATATATATATATATATATAAAGGAGAAAAGAGCACATCAAGCCCTTTTAATAAATCAAACACATAAGATTATATACCATAATTTTTTGGACTTTTCCAACCCGATAAATCATTTGATGTGAAAGGTAACTCGGGCCATGATATCTTGTGAAAAAGTTCCTGACAGTATCAGTGAATGGCTCTTCTGTTGACTTTGGAATGCCACGAACAAGTACAGTAAATTGGCTAGGGTTGGGGAGTGATCGAGTAATATAAAACTGCCTCAATTTAGAAATGCCTTTGTACTCCTGTGCAACATTGAACAATCTCAATAGTCAGTATAAAATTGCATAATGGTCTAATCTGAAAGAAAATTGCTGTCAGAAAATCAACTAAATAGAATTAAGTTCTTACAAAGTAGAGAAGAATACAAGCTGAAATGGATATTATATAGAGAGTAAGACAATGTACCCAAAGCCTGCAAAGAATAATTGTTAGCTAGTGAAAATAAACAAATTTCCAGTACTAATCTTCCAACAAGAACCATTTTTGTGAAAAATCAATGATTGCACACTATAGAAGAAAAATAATAAAATGAGAGAAAGTGCTATAACTATTTTATGCAACAACTAATTGATTCAATCTTGAAATTGTTATTGAAAATATTCTACTTGAGATTTTTGGCTCATGTAATTATCCAGATGTCCCATTATGCAAGCAGCAACTACTTGTGGTGTGTATTCTATTGACATCTAACGTTCATCTTGGTCCTGAACATAAGCATGGATGTGAAAGGATATACTATTCCTGCACTAAGCAGTCCTTCCATAAACCATGTGAACCTTCAAGTGTGCTTTGTAGTGAGAATAAAAAATATAGATGGACATTCTAGGTGCCTATTCCTCCAACACTTGGTATGAATTTTGACTCTAATGAACAGGAATTATTTCTGCCCATCTTCCATTTAAATTGTGAGGGTTAAGTAATGCATTTTTATGATCGCTGGACATACGAGACCAAATATCACATAGTAATAACTATTGTCATCATATGCACCCATCTATATTTAAGTGATCCACCCAAGTAGACTATACTCATTGATGTTTTTTAGAAAATAAAAATCCAATTTTTTATACTGCAGATCAAACTTCACAATAAAAACTTCATCAAATCTAATTTACAGTGAAAAATACCTTAATGCTAAAAAAACACCATAATATAATTTAAAATGTCAATAATAAATAATAAAGAATAAATAAGATTCTAATGCACCTTGCAATTCAAGTTAGTGCTTACCATCGTGATTTTGCCATGACATTACTGATGTTAAATACATCTAATGACTCTGACGGAATGTGGACATGATGCATTTCTTGCCCAAAATAGTTCAGTGGAAGGATACCAAATAAGCATATAGAAGCAGCTACAGAAAAAACCCGTATACTGTTCAATTTAAGCCAAATCAAGAATCAGTGATTCAAGCCTGTAAGAGAAATTTCATTTGCTACATTTATAGAGATAAAATACAAAAAAGAAAAAAAAAAATAGCTGTGATCAAATTGTAACAATCCACACAAGAAATTGACCGACATATATTTTGAAGAAAAAAAACAAAAATCTATACATATGTGCTCAGGTCAACCAGGCATGGACAATAATATGCTATCCAGGATTATCATCAGTCTGATCTTGAGACAACAAGTTTGAGTAGTAACGTCTACCTCTCACAATTTCAAGAACAATGACTAAAAATTAAACGTTGAAGAGTTTATCATGAATAGTATTCACCTGAAAACAATGGCCCTAATGAAGACAACTGCGTCCAAGCCCCCAGCAGATAGGATCTCCTCTTCCGTGTATTGCCAAGCTTTCAAAATCCAACTCGGCGAAGGAACAAATCTCTCCAGAACATATGAGTCCCGCTGTCGTCCGTGCTCCTCTGCGAGCCTCCGCCCAAAGTAAACACTGATATTTCCTGGCTGCTTTCTGAGCACCGAATAGAGAGATAATAGCAGAGCGCAGACGCCAATGTTAATACCCGCAGATGTCAAAAGAGCAAAAAGCTTCATCACTTCCTCGTATCAACAAGCACCCTCACCCATTAAACATCCACTACTTCCTCGCATCGCATACTGCAAAAGTTCCAACCTTTAGCGACAAAATTACGACTCTTACTCAGCAGTCACCGGACATAAAGGTCGTGACGAAGAATTCACTTTGGCGGACGCCAAAATTCAAGCAAACAATTTTTGTCGAAGAATAAAAGGCACGAAACAATCCACCCTATCACTCTCTCTAATTATAGAAACCGATACAACCACCCAGAAGATTTGACCGAGTTGCGTAAAAAAGGGTTAGGAGAAGAGCGCCAGTAAAGAACCGACAGGAAGGAGGGATCTTTCTCCCGGGAACGAACAGAAACCCTAAAACGGCACAAAAAACCGGCATTTCTCCGATGAGAAAAATTGCGATTTTAACACGAAATACCTGTGCGACGAACAAACGCATAGCAAGGAAACAAGATTCGAGATCGACGGAGAAGACAGCAGTGCGGGAACAAGGAACCAGCCTGGGAGAGAGCACGCATGGAACCGCACAAAGAATAAATGGAAAATGATTGGAGAGTTGAGGCTGAAGAGGATTCAGAAGGAACGAGAAAACCCGAGAAAGGCGGGGTTCGGTGCTCAAAGGGAGACGCGTGGCGCCTGCTTAATGGTGGGTCGGCGCCGCTTTGCTTACTGAGACCACGTCGAAAGTAAGCGATCGGGCGTCTCCCAGCCGACGCGAATTGAGCGCGGTCAGCCGAACCGGACCGGTTTGTGTCTGTTGGACCAAATGTCTTTTGTTAACTCATGGATTTTCAAATCGGTATGAGAATTTGTCATCCTTTTTTGAGATCAATAACTTCAAACTCGAATTGGTTCGAGTAAGCCGCGGACGGTAATGAACCGGGTTCGTTTGGATAATAAACCCGGACAGGCCATGTGGGCCGATATCCAAGTTGTGGTGATGTGGACAGTGAACGATATGTCAAGGCATTGAATCCATGTGAATTAAATAGTATATTACTTACCAAACAAAAAACAGGCGTTACGCTTTTAATTGAAGTTTGACTCGTGAAATGATGGTGATTTAGTCAATGAACTCATAATTAATTTAATCAGTTGCCGAAATACAAAGGGAGAGCAATTCAATACTTGCACTCTCCTATTTATAAAATAATCAATTTACCATAAATTAAACCACAACATACCTGTAGCATATCAATTTTACCATAATATCTATAAACTTTAGAAAAAATTATCCATCTAGTTAAATTTAAATAATTATTTTTTTATTACACGCTTATCCTAAAATTTTTATTTTTTTTTATTTTTTATTATTGTCTTCTCTCTTATCCACTTTTTATTATTTTTTCTATCTCCTATATGATAGTTATTTTTTATTACTCAATTTATTCCCTTTATTTTTTTTCTCTTCTAAATTAAATAATATTTTAATATTTAAAAAATTTTATTTCCTAAATTTAGATAAATAATATTTATAAAATCTAAATTTAAGAAATAAATAGGGTAGCTGATAAAAGATCTTTTTTAAGTAAAATATAAAATTTATTTTAAATTTTATATTTAGAGAAATTGAGAGAATTGTTTTAGTGATAATTATATTTTGTATAAATGATTGGACCTGACTTCATTTATCATCCTCAAGATATATACAAAATAAATATATAATATATATATTTTTAATTTAATGCTCATACAAAATATTTTATATATACACACACCTTGCACAAACACTACGTATTTTTTAGATTTTAGATTTTAGGATTTAGACTTATATAATATTTATATTATAGAATACTCATGAGTTATGCATAAGATATATGCCAGGAGGTGAAGGAATTGTGTATTGACCCCTCTCCTCCCCCAGTCGATGAGGCTGAGGAAACGTCCTCAGAAATACGCTTATTTTGCTGATGGCAAACCAGTCACATCGTTTACCAAAGTGGTCTCGCTAGTGCCTTGTACTACTTTGCCATCCCTTCTCAAGTCCTCATCCTGCTAAATGGTACTGCTTTGCAAATGATCCGTCAAATTTTTGAATTATTATTGGATCATATCATGTTTCCCGTACAAAAGACTCAGTAGAAGCGTCATCCTCTGCATTAAGGTGAGGACTGTAAATCAAGTTAGGGTTTGGGGCCATCGGCCACGTACCTCGAGCTTTTTCACTCTATTAGAGGTGGTCATTGGCCGTTATTTTCATTTCATATCTCATAGCTCCCTTCTCTTTCTTCCGTTATTTAGACATCTCATATTCGCATAAAGGGAAGATGGTACAATCCTAGATCTTATGTATGATAAAGTTTTTAGTAGATTTTATGATTTTTTTTATGTGTCGATCATACTTCTCCAGCTTCCCTTATGCCTTCTAGAGACCGCTCAAGGTAATTCCATGGTAAGCAATCCAAACGATTGCCTTTCCTTTCTCAATTGTGACTTTTCAATGCGTTATAAATTTACAGCTTCAATAGACTAATATATCACATTATCACTTGATAGTTATATAATTTCGATGTGAGTCATGTGGTTCACATCACAATGCAAAATTTTATTGCTGGATTAATGAATTAATTCACCAGTATATTTATAAAGTTTAATAAGTTATGCTATATGAATATGTATCTTTTTTTTGTTAACAAACTAATCTATGTTATAATTTTATAAAGTACATGAGTATTTTATAATTTTATTAGTGATTGAGTAATCATTTTTTAAGATGAAAAAATCACAAACAATTAATTCGTTCTTCAAAAGAAAGAATGATAAAATTTGAATATCTCAATTAAATCGAGCTACAGATAAAACATTCCTAGCTTATCCCTCACGTTTTTTTTTAAAAACCTCTTTTGGCATCTGCTATGTAGATAACCCTAGTACAATTCCATCGAAACAAACTATCTTATCCAATGTAAATGACAGCATCCCAAACATGAGTTCAACAAATAAGAGCAATGTATTCTCGAATATATCCCTGTATAAATAAAGAACCTCCCACAAAGAAACAGGTAAGCTCTGCACTCCTAAATGTCCGAACAGTACCTTGCATTCATCTCGACTTCTCGCCTACTCCGTCCGCATGCCTTCCGTCATATCCTGGGAGATGTCCTCACCTGTAACGTAGGCATATGAGTCTACGAACCCAACAAATACAATCCACTATGAGTAATATGATATCCATAAAGTAGCAGGTAATCGTAACTAGTAGGCATATAAATTATCTCAAATTCAGTAAACCGTAGAAAGGTACGATATGTAAAGATTCATACATAGCTAATAAGGTGAATATGTCACATATCCGGTAACCACAATTAGAGTCAGTCAGCAATCCCATGAACCTAGAGGTACCTCATAGAGAACATGCAGTCATATAGTCGAAGCTAACATTAAATAAATTATCAGTCAAGTTTGGAAGGACCCTCCCCGAAGAGCATCCTGGGGCACCCATCCCGTACTGTCACCACATATGCACATACTCATCCAATTAGCCGCATAAAATTTATATATACCTTAATAAATTCTAGTCATTCATTCCATAGCATATTCCAGTCATTCCTTCCATATTCATTCCTAAACAGTAGCATACTTCATTTATTCCTTTGGCATATGAATTCACAAGAGAAAACCTTACCTGAGCCTAATTCATGCATGACATAATTAAACTACTGAAAAAGTTCAACTTTTGCATAACAAAATAGAAGATAGCTTATAAGTATTAAAACTAACATGGTAAGCTTGGTCTACAACAAACTACCATATGTAGAGAGTAACTGAACCAATCCCATACAGAATTATAAGGTCATCGAGAAAACATAAGAACAAACTCAAAATCGACAAATCATCCTCTACATTTATCTAGAATTCGAACAACCGAAAGAAAAACAAGCTCTAAATTCAGCTTAACAACCCAGCGGAACAAGCACACATTGAAATTGAACCGGAACACAACTTCATCCAATTCACGCCAATTGATATTTCATAGCAAAACCTTTAACATGTGCCCAACAAAGCTTCATAATAAATCCACTAACATGAACACCAAAACTGTGTAACCATACCAACACTAGAAATCAATTGTACCTAAACCTCCTAACATCTCAAGAACAAACTCCAAAACGTATTCCAAATAAATCTGATCACAGAATTCTACAAACATTCACAAAAATAGGACTTACATGGAGTTCACACATTAAAAACATAACTACATCCGAAAAACCAAACCAATCGAAGGAAAACATAACTACAACTTCACGTGACCGAAGGGAATCGACAACAAAACCCTTCAAAGAAGCAGAACAGAATCACGTTAAAAAAAAATCAAAACCGAAAACACAACTGATCGGAGAGCATATCAACACTAATTGCCCACTCAAAATGTAGAACATTCATGAATCAATTACACGTCTACTAAATTTGTCCATCTTTTGTAAAATCAGACAGCAACAAGATTGAAAAACAGTATTCAACATGGTTCAAGCCCTCAACACTCTGTCTGAAGCTTTCGGGAAATTCAAGATGAAAGCAAAACATCCTTGAAATCGACTAGAAGACCTCGCAGAAACCAAAACCAAATCCAGAGCTCCACAGAAAACTTGAAACACAACTCATTCCACTAGTTAACAACTCGGCCAAGCATTTAAACTTACAGGTATCATACAAAAACTCACAACATCAACAACATGGAGGAAATTAAATCCAAACCCATTCACGACCAAGTGAACACTGTAAGAATCACAAACAGAACAATCCAAAAGCACCCAACGACCATCATAGAGGTGATTGCTAACTAACATCACAGATCATCAAAGAAACCAAACGTTCTTGAAAATAACCAACATCCGACTTTGTCCAGCACTTTTAGAAAACGACATGAAGGAGCTTGAGCGTCACAATCCAAGCATAAATCCACAACAATCAGAGCAGAGATTTCAAAACACCAAGGAGAACACAACACCTTCACTACATACTGAGATCACCGAAAAGCTATCAAGAAACTAAATCCATCTGCAAACTGGTCGCCACTCAATTCAATTCCGAACACATCCATACAGAGATCCCAAACCGAATCAGAAACCAGAACAGCACAAGACGAAATGAAGCATTCCGAAAAAACTCGCATCACAATTCATTCAACCATAGAGCATCACATTCAGGCATTTAGACAAACATGTAAATCGCAGGGACACAGAACCCTAACACTATGGGACAACGACCAAGAAGAACCTGATTCCATTCACCATCAATCAAGCTTTGGAAACAACAGATCGACTTCTACTAGTTCCTAAACCTCACCTCATAGAAGTCATACCCACATAGTAGAAGTACTTGCCTTTCTCTTCCTCGTGTCTCTGTCGGAATCCCTCATCCGGTGGTGTTGCGCCGAACAGGAAGGGGTTTGAAGGTCTCGGCATCTAGTCGTAATGTCCTCCATGACCTCACCTGCGTGGGGAGCTGCTTGTCCGGAGCCCGGGGCTCGGTGCGGTACTCTGTCGAAGTCAGCGGAGGTGAACAGGGAGGAGAAATCGACGATTTTAAGTCTATGAGGAGAAAAGTCGCCGAACCCAGGTAAGTGATATTTTAGGTATTAGGTAGCTTCGACTTAGGTTAATTAGGGATAATCAACTCCTCACTAAATTGGGTATTATATGTTTCTCTTATTTTAACAACTCTATCCCCTTGAAACGTGGCATACAAGTACGTTTAAAATTCTGAAAAATTCCTAAAATTTGTAGAAAATTTTATAAATTAATCCCTTAATTAGCGCTTATGTGAACTTAGATGTTTTCGTAAATAAATTCCTTAATTTTTGCTCGTGGGTCCTTACAACAAATATTAATCATTTAAATTCTAAAGGTCACCCTGCAAAATCTTTAAGAGTTGAAATCATTGACATATTTGATATTCAAACATTAAAACATGATCCAGGATTGCGAGCGGGAATATGAGAGTACCACATTGAAAAGTGTGATGAATTTAGAAGAGCATTTATTAAAGCTAGTCTGTATCAATGTATGCTTTTATATTATCTAAAGTCTGGAGAACAACATCCTCGCAGTTTTTAGGCATCATGGTTTAAGTTATTCCCATCTTGGTTGGAATATTCTCCTAGTGCAGATGCTACATTTTGTTTACCATGTCATATATTTCATACTCAAGATGGGCCTTCTGGATTAGATGCATTTACTAATAACGAGTTTCGTTCATGGAAGAAGGTAAGAGATGGGAAAAATTGTGTATTTTTTGGCACATATTGGAAAAAATATAACTCCTCCTCATCGAAAAGGTGAGAAAGCATGTGAAGATCTCATGAATCAACAATCACATATTTTGCAAAGTTTTGAGAAGTTCACTTCTCTAGAAGTTGTTGATAATAGACTTTGTTTGAAATCTTCAATTAATGTGACTAGATGACTTGCATTTCAAGGATGTTCTTTCAGAGGTCATGATGAGTCTATAACATCAACCAATCGTGGAAATTTTTTAGGATTGTTGAGTTTCATAGCCTCTTACAATGACAAAATAGCAGAAGTTTTGGACAAATCTCCACGAAATGCATCATATATATTGTTCCTGTCCGAGTCAGGGGTCGATGAAAGCTGGGGAAATGGCGTCCCTCCTCGGTCCTTTGGTGCTCCGGCGAACCTGCAGCAAAACCGAGCCGGGGGGGGGGGTGTCCCGGCGACGGCCCTCCGACGCTC
>JBBMJZ010413103.1:7229401-7249894 GCA_037833815.1 Zingiber zerumbet | reverse complement strand
TCATTAGCTTCAAGTATCTGCATGCAGAAACACTAAATGCAGCAGAGCTTTTATAGAGGCATCAACTTCATAGAGATCATAGATGTTTACATCATAACAAGTTATAGAATAATTGCTCTATTATGTAGTAGACGAGCTCCATAAAGTTCTATACATAATTCTTCACAAACCAACATAAGAACACCATCCTAAAGCACCACATGAAAAGCAAACTTGCAGCTTATCAAACTGTCAAATAAAATGTATGGTATATTGTTACATGTGATGTGATCTCCTCCATTACAATATCAATGATCAGAAAAGAGGTTGCAACATTATGGTGTAACTTTAGGGATATTTCTAAATAGAAATTCATGAACAATTTTTTTCCTCTTTGAAAATTTATGAAAAGAACACTTAGGGCGGAAACAAATTAACAACGTAACCAAAGATGTTTTCGTTGAAGTAATTAAGGAAGTATCAAGAAATACCTCAAGTTCAAACGATTGAAATCTCTCCTCGTCATGGTCATCCGTTGTTATTTCAATGACTTCAGTATCCTCTTCTTTATTTGCCTTCTCAAGTACCATTATGATTTTTCCACCTTCTTCAGGAATATATCCAAAGGATTCACAGACAAATCCAGATACTGTCTCGTACTGATGACCCTGAAAGATCAAAGTCGAGAGATCTTCCTTAAGAAATTTGTTGTCCATGAGATAAATTTTTAGCAGAACCAATTACATAAACAAGACAATCTAATATTCATATTCACACAAAATACAAACTTGTCCTATCTTTGTGGTAATATTTTGGAATCAATGTGCTCTCTCTCGTAGAATTCCTTCAACAATAACTTTTTGTTAATTAGCTGAAAAGGGACATACACCACTAAGTAAGAAATCTTGATTATAGAGTGAGAAAGTACAAGAGAAAGTGAAGGAAAAATGACTAACTTATAAGAAATTATTTATTTGTAAGAACGAAGAAAACTTAAAAAAATATACAATAGTTAAGAAAAAGGCTAAGAGAGCAGTGAATAAGGTAAAGAATGAAACCTTTAAATGATTATATCAAAAATTGGATACAAAAGAAGGCGAAAGAGATATTTGTAAAATAGCTAAAGTAAGAGAAAAGAAAACAAGAGATCTTATCCAATAATCCAAATAAAATGTATTAAAAATTAATGTAATAGGTATTAGTAAACGATGGAGAAATAAAAGAGCGGTGGTGGAAGAGGTATTTTCATCAACTTTTTAATAAAAGTTTAGGTGATTAACTTAATTTATGTAATCTGAGTAGATCAAATGAGCATAGAGATTTAAATTTTTATCGTAGAATTCAAACTTTAAATGGGATATACAATAGAAAAGTCGTTGGACCAGATGATATTCCGATAGAGGTATGAAAGTGTCTAGGGAAATATGGTATTGAATAACTAACAAAACTATTTAACATAATATTGAAAACGAAAAAAATATCTAATCAATGGAGGATAAGTACTCTAGTTCCATTATATAAGAACAAGGAAGACGTACAAAATTGTGCAAACTATAGGGATATTAAACTAATAAGTCATACCATGAAACTTTGAGAAAAAATAATAGAAAAAAGATTAAGGAAAGAGACCACGTTGACCAAAAATCAATTAGGGTTCATGCCTAGAAGGTCGACAATAGAAACTATACATCTTCTTAGACAATTAATTGAAAATTATTAGAGTAAAAACAAGATCTACACATGGTATTCATTGACTTAGAAAAAGTTTATGATAGAGTCGCAAGAGAAATTATATGGAGAATTCTAGAAAATAGAAGTATTAGCGTAACATATATTGAATTAATTAAGGATATGCACAAGGATGTAACGACAAGAGTAAAGACTTCAGACGAAGTAACTGAAGCATTTCCAATAAAAATAGAGTTACATTAAGGATCAGCTATAAGTCCCTATCTTTTTATACTAATTATGGACGAACTCACTGCACACATTCAAGATACAGTATCGTAGTGTATGTTGTTTGCGGATGATACTATTTTGGTAGGTGAAACACGTGAAGGAGTAAATGCTAAACTAGAATCTTGGCAGGAAACACTAGAAGGGAAAAAGTTTTAGGCTTAGTAGAACAAAGACATAATATATGGAATTTAAGTTTAGCAATATTAGACATAATAAAACAATTATTAAGATAGGAGATGACGAGTTGCCCGAAACCGAGAGCTTTAGATATTTAAGATCATTTTTGTAAAATGATAAAGAGATTGAGAGAGATGTCTTACATAGAATACAAGCATGATGGTTGAAATGGAGGAAAGCGTCGAGTGTTTTATGTGACCGTAAAGTACCTCTAAAACTTAAAAGAAAATTCTAAAATCGCAGTTAGACCTGCTATATTATATGGAGCTAAATGTTGGGCTATAACTAGAGCACATGAGCAAAAGATGAGAGTTACAGAGATGAGGATGTTAAGGTGGATGTGTGGACATACGAGAATTGACAGAATAAGAAATAAGAGTATTAGAGAGAATGTCGGAGTTGCATCTATTGAGGGAAAACTCTGAGAGACACGTTTAGGATGGTACGGGCGTGTACTTAGACAACCAATAAATGTTCCAGTTAGGCGATGTGAAACTTCGACAAACAGGCATATCAAACGAGGAAAACCAAAAAAGACTTAGTTAGCAACAATAAAATAAGATAAAATTTATTTAAATATAGATAATGATATAGTAGGAGATAAAGCTCAATGGGGTAAAAGGATCCATATAGCCAACTCCACCTAATGGGATAAGGCTTGGTTGTTGTTGTTGTAGCTGAATTTATTGTCTCATTCTTGCACGCTAAAATAAAGTTCTAAATAAAATTTAAAAATATTCTGTACTAAATATTAGTTTGATAATATGCATTTTAAGAAAAACTTATTAAAAGATTTACATCAAATTCTTGTCTCTCATGCTCTCAAGTTTATAGGGAAGTAAAAGCCCCCAGGGCGTAGCGTAGACGGTAGGTGCATGACATCTCTGGCGTAATGGTCAGGGGTCGATTTTCAGGAACTGACGACCTGGGGTTTACCCCACCATGCGTCTATGGCCTGTGTACCTGCATGTACCTCCCTCCATATCTGTGGAGCCGGCACTAAGAAGTCGCCAAGGTAGCGAATCTACCTTTATAGGGAAGTAAAATGGTCAAATTTATTGTAACCATTTGATCACATGACTACTTCAGCCCATAAATAAATTATTATGCTTGACCCACACGTATATATAGAGTTAATTGCATATTATGGGACAGGGATCAATTCCTGAAGGGCACATGCCCTTGGAGAAAAACTCCTCCAACCTCCTAGCCACTTGGCGGTCGGTTATAAGCTTACCCCGAGATTTACCTTCTTTCACATAACCTAAGGACAGGCTATGAGGTGTGCTTGGAGTGAACGTAATCACTTTTTGATACAATAATTGCATATTATGGATTATGGTTGGTTGACCCGTAATCACACTTCAGGTATGAGATTATTATGATTTATAATCATAAAAAAAAAGGATCATCAAATTTTAGTTAGAAGAAAATTCTACACATCAAATGCAAAACTGAAATAACATGATAATATAAGATATGATCACCACATGCAGTTATTCTGAACTTAAATAATTAAAATGAAACTTAAGTATATAGCAATGCAAATAAATCTTCGCAACTCCCTTTGGTTTACTCGAGCAATTTTCAATTCATACTATCAATGCCCATGTACCTCATTGTAATATGTTGGTCATCTCAATTTCTCATTAAAGAAAAGTCATACATGGGCTCAGCAGAATCCTCCTCTGAGGAAGATAACTATTTGCACATAAATGGATATCTGCTGAAGCAAAGAATCTACTTCTGCAGTAATGGAAGATGCAAACCTCTGGTACTTTAATATTTAGTCCTTCTGATAGTTGATCAATACTTGTGTTGGCATCGACATCGAATGTCCCATCATCTCGCATCACAATGTACCCTGTTTTCCGTTGGATTTCCTCCTGTGTTAGACACAAGAAGTAGCTTTAGGAAAATTACATAAATAACACAGATTATTAGGTATTACAAAAACACAAACTATATGATGCATAACATCTCCAAAATCATTTTCAACAAAATAGAAGAACGCATGACAATGCAATTCTGACCACCTGGAGGTTCAATCATTGTAGTGCTAGTAACCTCCTAGAACCCATGACTACAATGAAGTGGGAAACAAGGTAAATAAAAAGCCAGTACATGCAAATCAGTACAGTTTTATGACAATTTACCTTTGAATCATTGTCATCAAATATTTCACCAACAACATCTTCTAGGGTTACAATCTGTGAAACATAAATGAGCAATAATGTTAAAGAGAGATCAAAATTAAAATAAAGTACACATATCTGGAATGATATATCAAGTTGCTTTTTGCTTCTGAATTCAGCTAAAAGATTATGTTATTTGATAACTATGGATTGCTTAAGGACAATAATTAGAAGAGTTTTAACAGAACGTACACCAACTGCTCCACCATATTCATTAAGCACTACAGCCATATGAACCTGCCTTATGCGAAACTCTCTCAGCATATTCCAGACAGACATTGAATCTGCAGTGTGAAAAAATAATGATGTATATAAGAATGATCTAGCAATGTATCATATCTCCAACTGTGTAACAATGTTTTAATAATGTATCAGAGCTCCTCCATCTATACAAACACTGATTAACTACTGAAACAAAAAGTAGAAAGACCAAAAAGGAAAATTCTATGCCACAAATTAAATGAAACAATAAATGCCATCCACGACAACAAAAAAAAGACAAGTTGGGGAAATAAGAGAAGTCAAGATTAATATATAGATTTGGCTCACATCCTAAATCACTAATTAAGTTTCATAGCTTTGTAGTACCTGGTACAAAATACGCTGGCATGCGCGCAATATTGTTCACTGTGATTTCTTTTAGCTTCTCAACCTTGAATAATATAAGGAAACTAATTGATTAACAAAATATCAACATGAATCTGATGATGCAACTAAAATAAATAAATATCGAAAGGTACATAGAACCCACCTTTTTTACATAGTCAAGCATGTCCATGGCATATGCAATCCCTACAATATTATCAATACGCTCCTCAAAGACTGGTACTCTGAAATTCATTTTATGTGAGAAATTAACTTATATATTAAACAAAAATTGAAACATTGAAGCAAACTGAAGTAACCTTGAGTATTGATGAGTCTCCCACAAATTCTGAAAATCAACGAGTGTTGCACTACCATAAATTGCAACTACATCTACAAGAGGTGTCATCACTTCTCGAACATGTGTGTCTTTTATCTCTAGTACATTTTTGATCATATCCTGCTGAGAGCACATAGAGGAAGAAGTAATTAATCATGAATAGAAACAGCTTTTTCTTTATATGACTATATATAAGATATAATAAAAATATATATAATAGTGAAGAAAAATAAATTACTAACTTAGCTTTTAACGAAGTATAATAGTGGGAAACTGCAAGCATTCAACACACAAGGACTCCACAAATAAATTAATAACATAATTCACCGATACAACTGTTTGAAATCACAAAGCTGTTAGAGCAATCTGCAACACCTTTTCCCTCGTATCTTACTCATGGAATCATTTTCCTTGTTTCACAAGAAGATAATTACTCGATGTGTTTGCATGTACACTCACAATATTCTAAACAATTTAGCTAATGCATAAAAGAATTAAAGGCTTGTTAAAGAAAATTATTAGATAAATAATTTTGGTAATGTTCATGTTCTGCATGATAAATTGCTTATTTACCAGGAGGCATTAATGTTAAACAAAATTTTAGCCATGCTAGAAGGAATATCCTTGTCGAATGATAAATTGCTAACTAATCAAGAGGCATTAATGTTTAAACAATAGCATCTTGTGAGTTCAGGGTTTACTCTTGAGACTTAGAAATGGAACAAGAGTTGCTGCGAAAGGTATTGGATACTGGCTGTGATTCTCATCTTTGCAATGATTTGCAGATGATGGCAAGAAGTAAAAGACTGAGAGAGGCTACCGAAATTTTCAAGGAGAAGAAAAGGAATGGCTGTCCGAATTCTCAAGGAAAGATCAAAAGGGTTGGATGCCGAAGACTCCAAGGGGAGATCAAGAGGTGCCGCCGAAATTTTCTCCAAGGAAGATGATGAAGAAAATTTTTCAAGGAGGAGATGAGAGGTTGTCTTCATATTTTTCCAAGGAGGAATATTAAAAGCTTGGCTCCTCAACTTTCCAAGGAGTGGAGAACGTGGTGGATAGGATGAAAAAGAAAAATAATCAGTGATTATAAAAAAAAAATGATCCCATGACTCTCACTAATTATTCATTCTTAAATTATATATATATATATATATATATATATAACATAGTTGCTTGAATCCGGCAAACATACAGGAAACATATTATATCTTCCGAGTAATAAGATAAATGTTTAAATTAAAATCCCTCATTTAGAATATGATTCAAAATTTAGATCAAGTCATAAAGGGAAAAATAAAAGAGTACATTCTTCACTGCCTATATGATAAACGCTACCCGCGGTCAGTGTCTGACTTATATCATTAGGGAGGCTTGGACGCCGGAAAGTTGTGTCTTCCACTGGCATAAGTAATGTGGATTGGGTGGAACTCCCATGCCTTCGACTCATATCATTAGGGAACACAGCGACCGTCAATTACAATCTAACATTGATGGGTCGGTTTGACACGGAAAGATAATCAACGTCATATTATTGGGTTGTTATCAAACGTGAGGCAAATTACATACAAATTGTATATGATGTAATTGAGTTCTACCTTTTTGGGAATTGTGATCAGCTGATATCATTTAGGGAACACAATTAGTTAATTGGGCTCAAATACGGTGTTTAAGGCGGTCCCATTTGGGATGGGTCAAAGTCTAGGAGGTCGGCTGACATGGGTCAAAGTCAAAGTCAAAGGGTGGTCAACATCATTTGGAACAAGAGAATGTCCAACCGAACCTCTAGGTCAGCCAAACCGTGATTTCAATCTTGTGCGCGAATGGAGTGTTAAGCCAAGGGCTCGCCTAATCAGGCCCTCTAGTCAGTCTGGCCTCTAAGCTTGATTTCGGAATCAACGATAAAGTATGAAGCCAAGTATCAATTATCCCGACCGAGTGCTCCAACCGATCAGACATACTAGACACCTAGTTGCGTATAGTCCAAATAAAGAAGCCAAGTCGCCAACTGCATTCCTAAACATTAATCGGGTACTTCTCGGAACTAAGGGCGGTCGGATTATACCAGTGATTCAATTGGTTGATCAAAGTAGTCTATTGTGGGCCCCGTAGCCCAATAAATTAGTATGCTCTTTTAGCGTTTTGTGCCATGGATGACAAAAGATATTCTATAGGCAAATCACACTTTCAAAACTTCCAGCCTATCAAATCACAGAGATTTGCAAACTCATTTTATGAAAGGTGTCAGAGTCACTTTATGACTTGTCCTTTTTTGGAAATGCTTTGTAATTCGTGCATAGACACATCAGTGACATTATAAAAGGGGGGTCTTCATCTACAGGCGGAGGTATGCGATGCTACACATTTTTACACGCTCATTGCTACCATTTCTTTCACTATTCTTCTCTCAAAATTGATTACTGACTTGAGCGTCGAAGAGCCAACACCGAGACCCCTTCCTAGCCCGGCAGCTAAAGCTCTTTGTGACACGCAAGACAGCTTGAGGTCTTCGTTTGGTCAATAGTAGAGCTGAGTTTCTAGCTAGCCATCTTCCTAGCTTTTGGATAGGATCAGACTCTATATACTCACTAAGGAAATATGATTTCCCGTTTCCATTAGAGGATGATGGAAAATGTTAAAATTAGTGAGAGGTAATTCAAAATATAAAAGTCCACATTTTGTCTTATAAATTATTTAGAATAATCAGTAATGTTGTTTATCTATTTTTTATTTCAGTATATTAACAATATGACATCTCAGAATCTACTTCTATGATATTAGATGAAAATAAATTAACTGGACCTAACTATTTTGACTGGCTAAAAATTTAAAGATATGTCGGCGTGTGACTAAGAAAAATAAATTAAATCTAGCTATTTTCTTTCTTCCATCTTGACCCATTGGATATTAGAACTTTTATAAAACCCAATAATGTGAGTCCATCATAATCATATTAATGATAATATTTGATCATATTAAACTTTAGTTGTTAATTCACTGTTTGATTACATCAAACTTTATTCTTCTTCGATGAAGAAGATAACGGTGCCGAAGTCAAAGATGTCCCATTGCTAGATGTTTGTGTCTCTTGAGCCGTTGATAAGGAAGAAGCTCCCGAGCTATTCGAGACCTTTAAATTAGTAGTCGACCCTTCATCATTATGTGTTGATCGTTCCACTTCTTCCCCTTGTTGTCGTGGATGTTGAGAAGCCTCCTTCTCTGCCCTCCGAGGACTACCATTAGGGTTCTAGGGAGTTTCAACCGTAACTGAAATCGAGATGACCGCCTCCATAATTGCTAAGTGATTATGTCCTTGTTAATTTGTCAGTGTAGAGTAGCCTGTCAATCTCCGAGCCTATCAAACTCAAAACTTTTGGTGACCAACAATTCAGAGGAAGGTCGTGAATCTAGACCCATGCTGGAATGAACCTCCATCTTCATTGTAAAGGAAACAACTTGGCATGTACTTCAAGAACAAAGGAATTCCGAAAGTGAAATATGATCCTCCAAATAAGACTTTCTCCTAATCCTGCAGTGTTTCTAGTCACCGTTACACCCTGGATGCCTACCCATGAAGCATCCCACCAGACAGTAACCAATCGAGTCCTCAAGTGTTTCGATGTCATCATATCCGAAATTCAATCTCTTCCCTATAGCCTTATGTTGTTGCAAATGTGTAGTCATTGTCATCTTGCAATTGTCCTTGAAAGACCCGCCCAAGACTTCCCTTGCTCATCCAGTCGATCTACCCCTCCATCCTCAACCGGAGTATTAACCGGCAAGACCTCTTCCCCTGTCTGAGTTGTATCCTTGCCATTAATTTGTTCAGCACTTGCTGCCCTTTGTGCATCCACCTCAACATCTAACTTATGTGTCCCATCAGTATGTCCACATGGCATAGGCTGACTTGTAGATTTCAAAGCCACCCAGCAATGATTTCTTCATCCATGCCACCACGTCACCCACTTCATCGATGACAAAGATTGTCGTTTCCACCTCCAAATTGGTCAATGAATCTTTATCTTTCCTTGATTGACTCATAGGGGATTGGTTGTGTCCCTTTCTCTTCTTTTTCATTTTTTCCATTTGGAAAGAAAATTCAAAGTGCACGCCCAAACAAAGGATGTGGTCCTAGCTGAACACTAAAAGTGGAATTTGCCACCTAAACACACTAATAATCAATGGGCCAATTAATGCTCGTATCCTTAACAATTAATGTTGATTAAAGATTCCCAAAACCTTCCTTGTTTACAGATTTGGCCGGAGATGTCACCGGACCTTTCAGATCGCCTAAAAACCAAGAAGTTTCTTCATTGAATGTTGGCAGAAGGGTTGTAGGGATAAAAAAAAACCCTTTTCTTCAAGCTTGCGCAAGCGGAGAAAGGAGATCCAAGCCAAAGCCAAGAGAGGAGAAGAGATCTACAGAAAACCCAGAAAGAAAGAAAACCGAGAGAGGGACCACGAAGAAGATGATAGGAGAAATAGATTTACTAGTGAGAAGGCAACCTCTATACCAAAGAAGAACCTACCCAGTAAAATCCTTGCCCTACCTCTGCAACCTTCGGTCAAATCCCATGCGAGGGAGGCCCCTCCATCACAATGGGAATGCCACCACCAAGAGAATTCTTCGTCCAGTGCAGGGGAAGATGACAAAGACTCACCACAGTCCACCGGAGAGGGAGTATGGACCTGCCAACCTCAGTCACCTTCTCTCTAGATATTCTGGAAAGAAGGGAGAGCTTCTCTCTTAAGAAAATCATACTTTACAAGCACTACCAATGGCAGGCGTATATGGAATGCGTGTCATTATCTCTATCTCTTCGTTTGTTTTGAGGCACATAAAGACAATGTTATATCATGACACATTAGTAAATATCCTCTTTTAGATTCTTTCATTGAGAATCTACTGAGGATTATATCTATATGTGGATTGGGTCAGCCCAACATCCTCTTTATGATGGATCGAAATGAAGCGATAGAGGGGGGATGAATATCGTTTGTTAAAAACTTTTCTTTTCATAACAATTTGTAAAACAAATATCAAAATAAGACAACGGAAAATAAGATAGTAAAAGAAAGACAGGTGACTCATGTGGTTACTTGGTTCGGAACCTATGTCGACTCCTACTCCAAGACCCACGATCCTTGATCGCACCATTGGGCAATTCACTATAACTCTTCTTTCCGAAATCTTTGAAAAGAAGCAATTCGTGCAATACAACTAGAAGATAGTAACACACTACTATCTTCTTGAAATTAAAGCAATGCAAGCTAATAAAAATATACCAACAATGAGTAAGAAGCGAAGCTTGTCGACAATCCTCATTGTAGCAGCTTGCACGTGAAGATGATGAGCAGAATATCAGAAGTACAAATAGAGAGCTGATTCAGAACCAATTGAAGAGTTGTATTGGCTTGGACCTCGAGCACCCCTTATATAAGTCTCGTTCGGTCGACCGATCACCTTGTTCGGTCGACTGAAAAGTCATTCGATAGACCGAAAAGTAGTTTGGTCGACTGATCCTTTCAGTCGACTAATCCTCCTATCGATCAACCGATCACCTTGCTTTCCTTCTTCACTGAGATTCAATCTTTGCACATTTATGAGCATTAATTGAACTGGTCAACCGATCACCTTGTTCGGTCGATCGAACAGAGCAGTTTCCTTGTTCGTCGAGATTCGCCTTTAAATCTCTATTAAAGTTTTTATTGTTCGGTCGATCGATCCCTGGGTTCGGTTGACCGATCAACTTGGCTTCTATTTTACTTTGGCGTGATTTGATCTCTGTCCTGTATCAACCTGGTTCGGTCGGCTGATCCATGGGTTTAGTCGACCGATCATACCAGTTCCTATAAAATAGAGTTAAACAAATATTTCTACAAAATAAAATTAGGACAGTAATATATGATGCATGAGTAGTAATTAAAAGTAAAATTGTCTTGATCTCAACTTGGAAACCTTTTCAGTTTCTTCAATTGGATTAGTGACCTAAGGTTGTTCCTTTCCGAAACACAACCTCACGTCGCTCCACTCCAGTTGTTTACCTCAACCTACCTGCCAAACATTATTCCTCAGACTTGTTTAGACTTTCTTTGCTCAGTATCTGATCCCTAATCCACCAAAATTTTTCCTACAATACTACATTAGCCATTAGCAATAATAGTAATACAGAACACTATGGTACAACTAAACTTATATTTACCAAGATCCGCTGATCCGATTGACCGCGCGCAGTCGACTGAAAATCATCCGATCAACTTTGCTTGGAGTTCACTCCTCTAAGATTTCTCGTTACCTAAAGTTATCTCCCCCTAGGATTTTCTCCATCTAGCTTCACTCACCAAAACCCAGAGTTACCTCCCTCTAGGGTTTTCTCCGCCTGGCTTCACTTACCAGGATCTAAGGTTACCTTCCCCTAGGGTTTTCCCCATATGGCTTCACTCACCAGGACTCAGCATTGGATCGGCCCACTAGGGATTCGATATCGAGTCCTCCAGACCTACCGAATCCTTCTACCTGCCTTCCACGATCTGTCGAGATTTTTCTTGCCTAACCGTAACTAGGACTTCCCTTGCCTAACCGCAGTTAAGACCAGTCACTCAGTTGACTTCTCACCCTTGCCTAGTAGTGACTAGAACTTCCCTTGATCAAGCTCTATTAAACATATTTTTCGGACATTAAAACCTTGGAGGTCGATTGCACCAACACTTTGTTTTATCTCTATAAATCAATATTCCCAATACATAAGATGTTTCACCCAAATCCTTCATGGAGAATCTACTGACTAACCATACTTTTGACTGAAGCATTCCTACATCATTCTCAATGAGTAGAATGTCATCAACATATAGTATCAGGAATGTCACTGCACTCTTACTAACCTTCTTGTACACACATGGTTTTTCAGGATTTTTACTAAAATTAAACTCTTTGATTGTATCATCAAATCTGAGGTTCCAACTTCTTGACGCTTATTTGAGACCATAAATCGATCTCTAAAGTTTACATACTTATGTTCACTTCCCACATATATGAAGCCTTCAGGCTGAGACATATAAATTTCTTCCTTAATATCACCATTAAGGAATATCGCCTTCACATCCATCAGTCATATCTCATAGTCATACCATGCAGTTATGGCAAGCAATATTCGAATGGACTTAAGCTTTACGATTGACGAAGAAGTTTCATTATAGTCAATTCCTTATCTTTGATTATATCTTTTTGCCACCAACCTAACTTTGAAGGTCAATACCTTCCCATTAACTCCAAGTTTCCTCTTATAGATCCATTTACATCCTATAGAAACAATTCCTTCAGGTGGATCTCCTATTGAACAAACTTGCTTGAGTGCATAGAGTCCATTTTGGATTTTATGGCCTCTAGCCATTGCGTCAAATCAATATTAGATATCACCTCCTTAAAGGACATTGGATCACATCCATGATCAAGGTCATTCTAATTTCCTTTGAGTAGACCATACCTTTAGTCTTGAGACCCTATCAGATCTCCTTAAGGTGTGTACTTGTTCTATTGGCTATTGGGGTGTGGGCTTTATTATTTTAGTGGTGGAATCGTCTCGAACCTCTTTTAGTTCTATCATACAACCTTTTCCATCTAATAGAAATTCCTTTTCTAAGAAGGTGACATTTTTAAAACAAATACTTCTATTTTCTAGGGATTATAGAATAATATCCAACAGAGTTCTTTGAATATCCCACAAAATAGCACAACATGAATCTACTATCTAGTTTGTTTGTTTCACATAAGCAGGACATCTCCATATCTTCAAGTATGAATACTTGGGGGTTTTCCCATCCATATCTCATATGGTATCTTTTCTACTGCTTTTGTATGAACTTTATTTAACAGCATTGCCACAGTTTCGAGCGCATATTCCCAAAATAATGGCAGTAAATCAGTAAATCCCATCATAGATCGAGCCATGTCCATCAGCATTCAATTACGATGTTCTACTACACCATTAATTTGTGGTGTTGCTAGAGGAGTTCACTGTAAGAGAATCTCATTCTCTTTTAGATAGTCCTTAAACTCAGTACTCAAGTATTCTCCATCATGATCTGATTGAAGTTTCTTAATACTTTTTCCCAGTTATTTTTCTACTTCATTTTTGAATTCTTTGAAGTTAGAAACCCTAATTGCATTAGACTTGATAAGTTGGGTTATATACTTAGCCTAACTTAAATATATTGTCAAACATCAAAAAGGGAGAGATTATTGGTGCAATTGGCCTCTTGAGTTTTGATATTTGTTTAACAATATATTTAATGGAACTTGGTCAAGGTTGATCTTGTTAAGTGTGTAGTCTACTGAATGACTACAAGGGTAATAAGAAGTCTTGGAGGAGTGAACTCCAAGCAAAGTAGAAAGCCCTAGTGAGTGAAATTAGGCAGTGAAAAGTCTTAGTGAGTGAAACTAGGCCTTAGTGAGTGAAGCTAGGTGGTGAAAGTCCTAGTAAGAAACTAGGCCCTAGTGAGTGAAGCTAGATGGTGAAAGTCCTAGTGAGTGAAACTAGGTGGTAAAAATCCTAGTGAATGAACAAGGCAGTGAAAGTCCTAGTGAGTGAAACTAGGCCCTAGTGAGTGAAGCTAAGAGAATGTCTTGAAGGAGTGAACTCTAAGTAAGTTTAACTGAAAGGCAATCGAACGAGCGGATTTTGGTAAACCCTAAGTATAGTTTTACCAATATTGTTTTGCATTACTTTTGTTGTTGTGCTAAATTAATATTGCAGAAAGTCTTAGTAGATTAGGTGATCAGGCATACTGAGCAAAGAAAGTCCAAACATGTCTGAAAGACAAAATATTTGGCAAGTGAGTTGAGCTCCTGGAGTGAGTGCAATGAAGTCGTGTTCCAACAGGAATAAACCCTAGGTGTTGATCCAACTGAAGAAATTAAGAGATCATTTAAAGTTGATATCTAGACAGTCCTAACTATCATTTTCATGCATATATCTATTCTAATATTGTTTTGCAGGGTAAATGTTATATTTGTTCTAACCTTATTTACAGGATAAAATGCTCTAACTTTATTTTACAAGTGTTCTGTCGAGGGAAATATTGATTGTTTCATCAATGGAACAGAGTGTTCAGTCGACGGATCAGACTCATCCAATAAATCATATCTGAACATACATGGAAAGCAAGGTTCAGTCGACGGATCAGGTGATTCAGTCGATGGAATAGATTGATTTATAGGATCTGATGGACTAGATCGAAGAAAACAAGGGCAGAGGTCCCGTCGACGAATCAGGTGGATTAGTCTACAGAACAACTTGATTTCTGGGATTACATAGATCGGATCGTAGCACACAAGGAAATATCAGAAATCCGTCGACGAATAGATCATTTAGTCAACAAAAAGGATCAGTCGATGGAACAGTTTATCCATCGACTGAACGAGGGTTATAAAAGAACTTGGGATCCAAGCTAAATATAACTTCTCGGTTCATATCATTTGTTATTGTGCTTCATTCTGTCATTACACATGCAAGCTCTGCTCCTATAAAGACGGAAAGCTCACCGACAACCTACACCTCTTGTTATTTCATTCATTGTTAGTATAACTGTATTTAAATTTCATTATACTTGTACTTGTATTATCATTCATATAATGAATTTCCCAACGAAAGTGGTCAAGGATCGCGGGGCATGGAGTAGAAGTCGTCACATGCTCCGAACAAAGTTAAAAAGATTTGTCTCTTGTCTTCTCTATCTTTGTTTTTATTTTCACTGCGAATTTGTATTTTAACAAAAGAAAAGAAAGTTTAAAAAGGACGAGATTCACCTCCCTCTCTCGCCCTCAACGATCCTTCAAACACTAGTGTTATTGCACAAGCAAAGGAACCAAGATCTCATCATCGATCCAAACATATACTAAGAAAATTCCACATCATCCAAGAGATTGTGAGAAGAGGTGACATCACAAGAAAGTTCTCTCCGCAAATAACATTGTTGATCCACTTACAAAGCGTAGGACCATCTTTTGAGAAACATCACAAACTGATGGGTTTAAAACTAGTAAGTAGTTGACATTAGGGCAAATGGGAGTTTGTTAGAGTAGGTGTCCTATAAGCCAACAATCGGCTAGGGCTTTATGGACTCTTGTAAATAAATAACCTTTATTTTAATATAATTAAATTCAGTATGACATTTACGTTATCTTTATACTCATGCTAGATGCATAGATAAAGTCCTTGGATATACTATAGATAAACATGGTACATATAATGGTCATCATGAAATACATCAATATTCAAGGGATATTCTAAACATGCTCCTAGTCACTCGAGTTAGAGACTAGCATCTATGATGTAGTGTAAGGACATAGAGATGTTCAAGGATACAGATGGATGCTTATATGATGTGTTTATCAAATAACCCTCATACAAACTTTCCAAGTGGCTATCATTTATCGAGTGGATAAGTCCTTGGATGTTGTACACTAGTAATCCTTATAACCCAAGACAACACTGAGACTCTATATATTGGGGTTGCACTTTGACTGATTTCTGACTCAATTAGGGTCATAAGGTGCTGAGATTGGGTGTAGTAATGAAACATATCAGAGTCAGTGTATTATAGTCATGGATTCACCACATACCCACGAGTGTGGATATCCTATATAATATATTGTTTTATAGTGTATAAAGTCTCTGACTAGAGTTATAATATGTGCTTTAGGAAAAAAGTTTTCTAGTTGCACATGCATTGTCACTATAAGATACATTACATGGTTGTCAAATCAATATACAACCCTCGATATACTAATGATTGTAGATACGACCGGGATATATGAGATGAAGGGACCGGACTGTATAATAACCATAATCAACTGGTTCTTGCATACACTATTCAGTGATACCTAGAGAGTCGTAGGGCGGTGTTGCTAGACACTCTTACCATAATTTGTTGGGTGCTAATCAGAATTAGTTTTGATATCATATAATTAAGCAGTTGATCATAGGATGGGGCTATTAAGGGTATGCCAAAATAAAGGACGAGCATCATCCAGAATCACAAAACGTTATGAACCCACAACTAGTTGTATCCCTAAACCATTAAGAGTCACACAAGTATTGGTTTCCCTATTTTCCGTTTAGAAAGTCAAATTCAAGTAAGTTTGATGTGATCAAACAGTAAATTGACAACTAAAGTTTGATATGATCAAATGTTATCATTAATATGATTATGATTTATTGGGTTTTATAAAAGTTCTAATATCCAATGGGTCAAGATGGAAGAAAGAAAGTGGCTAGGTTCAATTTGTTTTTCTTAGCCACACATCTCTTTATCTTCCTTGGAGAGATGATGAGACATGAATCTCTTCATCTTCCTTGGAGAGATGATGAGACACACATCTCTTATTTTTCTCAGAGAGTTGATGGGTCATACATCTCTTTATCTTCCTTAGAGAGATGATGAGACACACATCTCTTCATCTTCCTTGGAGAGTTGATGAGCTATAAACAGATTGGCCAACCTTGGAGTTTTGTGTAGCTCCCTCTCCTAAGTTATCGCCCTAAAAGGAAGAAGATAAAAATCTTCTTCCCTTTCTTCCATTAAGAGAAATTCATCTCTTTGTCTCTTGTTTTTCTTCTCAAAGAAGGATTGTTGCCGCCCACTTTACTTGCAGATTTTATTGTTGTTGCCCCTTGTTGAGGGCTCTTTGGGTAGCCCCTTGTGAAGGGGTAGCTGAGCAGCATTTTCTTCATCTTTGAGGAAGTCATTACGACTGTCTCAACGAAAAATGACACTTGATCACTAGTGCAATCAAGTGTTGGAAAAGGGAATCCGATTGTGGACCGGATTAGAAAAAAGAAGCACGAATTCAAGACAAAACATCGAAGAGTCATTTCTCTATCCGAAATAGTTAGAGTCATTCCCAAACAAAGGTTGTTTGGGAGGTATGATTCTTCACATATGTTTTTGATTCATATGAATGTTGATGCATGTGTTCATAGTTTTATTTAGGTTATGCTTAAATGATCTAGTATATTTAAATTAGATAGTTTAGTATGTCTAAATTAAAATGATTAAATCAACATTAGATGAATCAATCATATGCTAGTTTATCTTTGTTATGTTATTAGGATCTTATTTGAATGATTAAATTGTAATGCATACCTTGATTAAAGATCATGCTTATGTTTGTTTCAAAAATCCATACGAACACTCCTTTGATTTAATTGTTAAATCATAAAATATATTTTAATTTTCTGCTACACAGAGGGATGTAGAAACACAATATACGAATTATGAATTCGCGCTATGCTTACCCATGCCAAAAGGGAATATCCTTGTTAAATCACATACGAAAATCCCAGTCGTAGAATAAAAATACTATGAAGGCTATTTAAGAGATTTGAGTAAAACAAAAAGAGATCAACTTTATCTAAACAATAAACAATCTTGCTTTTACCTGTTCTTCTGCCTGGGCACTCAGCTCAGCCCCACGTAACATTAATTTTAAAGGAAGTGATGGCACCTGTAGTGGCAAACTTTGCACACAGATCATAGTAGTAGGAGGTGGTGGACTAGAAGCTTCTCCAAATGCTTCTGATTGTTTTGAACTTTGGACTACTGGAGCAAGCAAAGATGAAGGTAATCCACAAAATCCAGGAAAAGGAGGAGGTGGTGATAGTTGAGATTCTTTCAAATTACTTATAGGAGGAGGTGGACTTAGGTCTTTTTCAACTACTCCAATATATTGCACTGAATGTGAAGCTTCATCTATCTTGCTATGTAAAATTGGTAGATTTGTTCTCTCAACACTTTCAGAAGGTGACGGCGGAAGTGGAGATGACAGAGGTGGTGGAGAACCTAATGGAGGTGATGTTAAACGCGCATTATGTGCTCTTGGGAAAGAGGATGGTTGCACTATCTGTGGCATCAGAGGTAAATGTGATGATGCATTGTCAACTTCAACACGAGGATGGTAATGTGTCTGCAATATGCTTGTTAGTATAGTTTATCAATGGAGGTGGAGGCGGAGGTGGAGGTGGAGGCGAAGTTTTAGCTCGTATATTTGTAGGAGGAGAAAGCAGAGATGGGTCTCCTGGATGTGATGAGGAATTGACAAGTCCAATATATTCTTTATCAAATGTATCCTTCTCTACAGGTAAATTGGAAGGTAGAGAATGATGAACACTCTCTCCCAGAGGAGATGGAGAGGCCTTGGGAATGTTACTTAAGGATGGGCCTACTGAAGGTAGCTTTAAATTCAAATGTAATGAATTTAAAACTGAAGATCGCAATAGAGGATCCATTTTAATAGACCGAAGTTGTTCAGACAATTGTGAAGATAAAGCGGCAATCAGAGCAATAGAATCACATAGCATCTGAGGATCCGGACTTGGGGGACGAGAAGTTTCCAATGTTTCAGTAATTTGTGGAGATGTAGAGAATACAGACGTTGATGTTCGAGAGTTTGTAAACTGCAGTGTTGGGGAAGGAACAATCTTCTCACTTGTTGAAGATATATGAGATTTGGCACGAGATAAGGATGGTGATGGAGGTGGTCGTGGTGGCGATGGAGGATCCCTTTGCCCATCGTGCCATTCAGGACTACTAAAGATCTCTTCTGCCGAGCAAACTTCCATCTCGCCCTTAACTATGACTCCCATTTCGGTAGAACTATCTGAGCCAGCTTCAAACTCTGAAAAGAGTACCTGATTCAGGGATGTATTGCTTTCAACCCCAAAATACTAAGCAAAGGCAAAAGAATGTCCATCACACTAGTCATAAAACAAAGATCATCGATCGTACCTCTGCGTTGAAGTCCTTGTCCGGCGCCGCCACCGAAGGCCGTGCATGGTTCCTGCATTCCGTTCCAATCCCTGGTGCTATGAATGTGCCAGCGTCAACTAGGGGGACCGGGAGGCGAGACCTGGTCGTCCGGCGTGAGACGCGACGGGTAGATCGAAGGCGATTCGCCGGAGAAGCGAGCGCGTAGCCGGGAATTAATAGAGATGGAACAAAAAAACAGTGGTGGAGAAATGAAATGACGATGTTTCTTTTCTTAAACTTTTTGATTTGGGGAGGTGGCAAATAAAGCCAGCTCAGCCGCGAGCACCGCCAACACCGGGCGGGTTCTCGTTGCTTCAGCCGACGTGGCGCGTCTACAACCGCTGCACCAGGTGGGAACCCGGAATGCGCAAGTAGCCCGGTTAAAAGTTTTGATCGAGTAAAAACTGCTTGTTTCTAGGGGTACGTTTTGGATTTTGTAGGATCGATTGGTAGAGACGCGGCAAGTGGGAGATCGACCATAAAGCTCCGTGAACGTTGAAACCAAATGTCCACAAATATTTGTATTAATTTAAATTTTTTATTTAAAAGAATTGATTATTTTATGCACTAATTTAATGGTCAAATCTCAGAGAACAAAATAGATATAATAAAATATCATTTTTATTTATTTAATATTATAATAACATCTCAAATAATCAACTGCCGTTCTCCAAGAAAAACGCCCATCCAAATTATAAATCCATTAGGCCTTGGAGGCTTGGACTTGCCTTTCAACTTCACTTGGCCTGTCCAAAAAATCAACCAAACCTAACTCCTTAGTTGTTGCACCTCCGATGCCAATTCACATAACCAAATGCTATAGAAACATATAATAGGTGAGAGGAAGAAAGCTTCTTAGACCTACAAATACAAGATCACAAGCGAACAAGAATACAACCCATTGTTGAATCTGTTTTCATTCTTAAAATGGCTAAGCAGAATAACGAGGCTCTAGTCCTCTGCTGGTCGTTGCAATGCTGCAAGAGAGGTTCAAGCGGCTACAACAGATCGAACAGATGAGGTAGAAGAGGCAGATCCTGCAAGTGCTGGCTGAAGTTACCTGGGTGGTTCTTCCATGGGGGCTTGATATTTCCTTTGAGGCTTCAGTATGGTCCATCCCTTCGGTTGGATTATGAATGTCATGTTAACTGTACTGAATTGCAGTCATTCAAAACATCGCTAATGCTAGGCTCGTGGTCCAATACTGAATACTGAAAACACACACACATCTAAGTCGTCCAGATGATTAGGCGTCATCTCTCCACCTGTAAAATAATCCTGCAATATCTCACTCTGAAGAAAAGCTCCTCCTTTCTCTTTGTTTATTTATCTGCAGAAGAAGAGGAAGCATTGTAGATGTGACGAATTTATCATAGACTGTTAATCGTGGTTACCTAACTTTTGACTATTGTTATGAATCAAAGAATTTTTATGTTGGAGTTCATCCTGCTACAA
>JBBMJZ010413103.1:7161000-7171754 GCA_037833815.1 Zingiber zerumbet | reverse complement strand
TTAAAATTGCCTCTTGCTGAAGGGGTAGCTATGCTGACGGGTTCTTCTTTTGCTGCTCTGTTAGGAGGATATCCAACAGGGTTCATTGTAGTATCGACAGGTGGTCTATAGGAAGATGCTTCTTGAGAATAAATTTGTTCTTGTAGCTGCTGTAACTTAGGATAATCAGAAACCCACTCATTAGAAGAATATGTAGGGTTAGAAATACCAGAAGTTGTAGCAGTAGTAGCAGCAATTATCTGATTCCCACTACCTTCCGCGAACGGATTAACAAATTCGTCTTCCGAGGTGGTATAGTTTGGGGAGTCCTGTAATGCTAAATATTGAAGATAATCAAGATAGTCATCATCCGTATTAGATTTTGTAAGCATACATAAAAATTGTGTAGGATTGGATGACTCTTGTGAAGAAGTTGGTGAAGGTAAAGAGTTTAATTCTTCTTGTATTTGCCTCCTATACAATTATATGTATAGTCATTTTTAAGGTAATTGTAGCAGCAATTATATGTGAGTTGTAGCAGTAGTAGCAGCTAAACTCGCAAGACGGGACCTGCTCTGGAACCAACTCAGCAACCTCTAAATGGAAAAGGAAGAATCGGTAGCTCATCTACACGCAAGAATTAAGGAACTAATTACCGAACTCACAAACCTAGGAGAAATGGTAACAAGTCGGGATTCTTTAAGGTATGCGTTAAATGCTTTTCTGAGAATTCTCGAGTGGACATCTAGAGTGGACTCATTCTACATATCCAAGGACCTCGAGGTAAATACGTTAGAGAATTTATTTTAATTTTTGAACTTCACGAGTTTCGATGTGCAGGTCTTAAAAACATAGAAAAGTCAAATGACAACATTGCCCTAAAAGCTAAGAAGATCGAGCCAGAGTCCGAATTGTCGCTCGACGAAAACGAAGAAGCCTATATGGTAAGAAAATTTAGTAAATTTCTTAAAACTAATAATTTTGATAAGAAACAAGTATCAAAAATACTCTTAGGCAAAAAGAAGGTTCGTTGCTATAACTACCAAGAAGAAGGACACATCAAGGACAACTGCCCAAAGTTGAAAAAAAGGGAGAAAGAAAAAGACAAAGGGTCAAGACAGGACGAAGCACAAAAATCTAAAAGTCACATGGGACGAGTCATATCAGAGTCAAAGATCGAGGCTTACGTCGAACTTGCACTTATGGCAAGTCATCAAGAAGCTGAAAACGAAGCAAGCTTATCCGACATGAGCATAAAGAGCAACGCTGAAGGGGGAGCTACGAACTATGACTCTGGTACGGTAAGTGAGGTATGTAAGCTTAAATCCGATCAATTATATGAAATTGTACAAATGTTAAGTAGATCTCTTTGCAAAAATAGAACCAAGTATTTAAAATCGAAAAATGACTATGCATGTTTGTTTGAAAATTTTAACAAAATTAAAATTGAAAATGTAAAATTAAAAGAGGAAATAGAAACGTTGAAAGTAAAGAACTCTGCATACTCAAGTTCTAATATTTTTCAAACCTCAAATTTTAGGAATTATAATAATAGTCTTAATTGGTATTTAAGAAACCATAAGGGTCAAATTACAAAATTACTAGAAACAATGTTCCCAGAAAATACCTAATAAATCCAGTAGGTAGGAACTTATTTTGGGTTCCAAAATCCATCTTGACATGTTAGATTTTTTTAAAGTCGGTTAGAAATTTGAATTATGTTGATTTATTAACATTTTTAGCAAAATTAATTGTTTCGTAGAGTGTCTTTTTATTTTCTGTCCAATTTTTTCTATGAAAAAAATATATTATCTGCTAACAAAAAAAATTTTAAAATTTTTTTGACCATTATATTATTTTTTATAAATATTTTAAAATAATCAGTTTTTTTAAATTAAAATTATTTCAAAATTTGTTTTTTGAAAGACTTAAATTTTTATGTGATAAAACCTTTTGTTTTCTGTTGACAGAAATTATTTCGAAATTTTTTGACTGTTATTAATTTTTATGAACTTTTTACCAAAAATAATGTTTTTAAAATTAAAAATTCTCATTTTTTAAAAAATTTAATTTTTCTGTGAATAAACATTATATTTTAAATGCTCAGAAAAATTGGCATGATTTTTCGAAGTCTAAAAATATTTTTAACATTAAATTTTCAAAAATATGCATTTTTGTCTCAAAATATTTATTTTGATAATAAAAGAAAACAGTTTGTTCATGAAAATTTTTTTACTAAACCGAAAACTTATCTTTGACTCTGACAAAAAATTTTCAATGTTTTTCAAGAAACTTAAAGTAATTTTTAAATTATTTTTGGAAAATCTGAAATTTAATTCTTAAAAATTAATTTATTTGCGAATTAATTTCAGTAAAAAATCATAGATTTGGAATGTTTGTGTACGACCCCTAGAAATATTTTCAGATTTTTTTCTAACTCAGCTTATTTTTTCCTTATTTTTTTTGCTATGATCAAAGGGGAAGAAGATATTAAGTTTAGGGGGAGGTCTTATTTTAAATTGTCATATTTTTTTTTTGCCAATTTAATTAAATTTTTTTAAATGCCATATTTAAATTTTAATTGCATTTTATTGGTTTGTTTAATCCTAATTTTAACTCGAGTTAATGCACATCAATAAGGGGAGATTGTAAGTACTCCAGGTTAGTTTTGATGTGATCAACCGAGTTAAGTTAGGTCCTGTGTTGTTTTGATGTCTTGTGTCTAAGTGCAGGAACTTAAAAACACAAGAAGTCGCGTGGATGACGCGACAAGCGAGAAAGATGACACGGGAAGCGAGTCAACGATCGGAAGAGTACACCGGCGAACGAGAAGGACGTGCGCCTGAGCATTCGAGGGATGAGAAGCCGGAAAGAAGTTTGCTCGAGGAGAAGGTCAGAGTTGGGTTCGGGTGAGCTCAACTCTGGATGACTAGAGCATCACCCACATTGAGCTGGGTTCGGACAAGTGAACTCCGAAGTTGACTTTGGATCTGCCAACTGCCGGGATAGAGGCACCTCCAAGGAATTGGAGGCGTCCTCGCACCTCATGGAGGAGACGCCCTGCTGGAACATGGAGGCGCCCTGCTGGAGCATGGAGGCACCCTCGTGCCTCCCTTGGAGGCGTCCTGGATCAACCAGGTGCCTCCCAAAGACCAGAGTCGTTGGCTGACCATTGGAGTTCGGATAAAGTTTTATCCATGCTGGAGGCACCTCCATCTGATTCAATGCGCCTCCAGGCCACATTAGCACAACAGTAGCACAACAGTAACATCTTCCAAGATGCTATAAAAAATCCCTTGGAGCTAGGAATTAGATATCAACTCTTGTATTCATTTCCTAGCTAATTTCTTGAGCTATCAACGTTTGTAAGAGGTTACTTCACCTTTAATGAAGGAATTTTTTTAGTGAGTTTTTTACTGCCTTATTAATAGTCACCTAGATTGTAACCAAGTAACTCTTTGAGCATTTTTACCTTTTTTTTTTGGTTATTTCTTTTATGTTAGTTATTTGTTTTTACTAATATTGTGTCCTTGCTTAGTTCAAATAGCAAGAGATTTTTCTAATATATTTTTAGAACTATTCACCCCTCTAGGCGACACTACTTGGACCTACCAGAGGTATTAATTCATTGGGTCTGAGATGGTTCCGCTGAGTGATTGAGTTGAAGAAATTGACATTCGTCAAGAAGACTCTTGGGGAGTTGTCCTTTGTAGGGAAGACTCCTCGGGGGAGTCGGCATTTGTTGGGAAGACTACTCGGAGAAGTTGGCCTTTGTAGGAAAGACTCCTTGGTGGAGTCGGTCTTTGTTGGGAAGACTCCATGAGGGAGTCGGCGTTTATAAAGAAGACTTCTTGGGGGAGTCTGCCTTTTTTGGGAAGACTCCTCGGGAGACGCCAATGACTAGTTGACACGTCTTGTGGAGTCTATGTTGACCAAGGTAAGGACCTACTACGTGAACCCTTATTTTCGTCCGCATCATTTTCATTTAAGTAAATTTCTAAAAAGTTCGTTTAAATTTGACTTGGTTGTATCTGGTCAAAATTATCAGGAATCTACAATGGGTCATACTTGCTTCTCCATGCTAGAATTTAGTAATGATCTGTGCAAAAATAATTACTCTGAGGCCACCATTTTAGTTATGAAGCTTATGTAAATCAATTCTAAATCAATTGTTTCACATAGTTATTGTTAAAATTAATTGACTAAACCATTTATCCCAAAAGACCGAGTTGTTAAGAAAGAAATCTATTATATAAATATGTTCTTAATATCTCCCTTTATAGTTGAATGTCTATACTTGATTGGCCAAAACCCAACACATGAGTCAATGGGATACTTTTCTTCTTTTTTTTTTTGTTTGTCACAGGTAGGATTTGAGTCCATATTAAAGTTAAGGCTTACCACTTGGTCCAAAAGTTTGAGCTGTTAGGGGAAAAACAATTTATGTAAATATATTTGAACCTTACTCGATTATATTAGTAGTTTTTAAAGAATGAAAAACTCATGCCAAGGTGAATGACTGGAGGAATAAACCTTTCCCTTTTGAGATTCATTCCTTTTGTTCATTGATAGCCCATGATTGTGTATCATGTATATGTTTCTAGTGAAATTTATGTGGAATTTTTTTTAAAAATAAAACAAATAAAGTTTAGGATCTACTTAATACGTTTAGTTAGGATAAGTTAACTTTCTAAACTTGGTTTCTTTGTTACTTGATGAGTACATCTGAATGTGTGAAAATCTTCATTTCTTCTTGTGTTTTCTCCTTAGTAATTGCTCATTTTCTTGACATCACGATCTTCCCAATGCTGTTTAATTATCCTCCCCATGACTAAATCTGAACTGTTTTTAAATAAGTTCTCATTTTGTATGTCATTTCAGCATCCTAGTACTTGCTGAACAGCCTCACTCGCTATTTTGCTACATGTCACTGCATGTGGCTTGTCTAAAATCATTCATCAG
The DNA here is from genome assembly GCA_037833815.1 of Zingiber zerumbet. Lineage (NCBI taxonomy): Eukaryota > Viridiplantae > Streptophyta > Magnoliopsida > Zingiberales > Zingiberaceae > Zingiber > Zingiber zerumbet. Next base: position 7,166,813 of record JBBMJZ010413103.1, on the reverse strand, counting down.
CCTTTAAATTGATTTGTTGTGTTTGACAGGAGAAATTGCGCATTGCTGTTTTGGTTTCGAAAGCTGCACTTCAATTTATACAGGGTATCTTTAAACTCTGATAGTCCATCCCACATTTACCTTATGATACCAGTTAGTTGATGGAGTGATATTTTGTATTTATTAAGACTTAAGTAATTCCAAACTACATATCAGGAATCACAATACGTAGTGGATATGTTGTACCTGAAGAAGTCAAAGCAGCTGGCTTTCAGATTTGTGCCAATGAGTTAGGATCTATTGTCGAAAGTCATGACGTCAAGAAGTTGAAGATGCATGGCGGTGTTGATGGAATTGCCAATAAGCTCAGCACATACCTGAGCAATGGACTTACTACTGCTAATGAAAGGTTAAAGAGGAGGCAAGAGATTTACGGTATAAATAAGTTCACTGAAAGCATGGTTCAAAGTTTTTGGGTATTTGTATGGGAGGCACTTCAAGACACTACATTGATAATTCTTGCCGTGTGTGCATTTGTTTCTCTAATTGTGGGGATCGCAATGGAAGGATGGCCAAAGGGTGCCCATGATGGTCTTGGAATTGTTGCAAGCATCCTGTTAGTTGTGTTTGTAACTGCTACTAGTGATTACAGGCAGTCACTACAGTTCAAGGATTTGGATAAGGAGAAAAAGAAGATTTCTATACAAGTAACACGGGATGGTTTCAGACAGAAAATTTCGATTTATGATCTTGTTCCTGGTGATATTGTACATTTATCTATCGGAGATCAAGTACCTTCTGATGGGCTCTTCATATCTGGTTATTCTTTGCTGATTAATGAATCAAGTCTTACAGGTGAGAGTGAACCTGTGTGCATTAATACTGAGTATCCTTTTCTTCTATCGGGAACTAAAGTCCAAGATGGATCTTGTAAAATGCTAGTAACTGCTGTTGGCATGAGAACCCAATGGGGTAAGCTTCTTGTCACCCTTAGCGAAGGAGGAGATGATGAAACTCCTTTACAAGTCAAACTGAATGGAGTTGCAAATATCATTGGTCAAATAGGGTTGTTTTTTGCAATTATCACATTTGCTGTGCTAGCTCAAAGACTTGTTAGTCAAAAGTATAGTGAAGGCCTGCTATTGAGATGGTCGGGTGATGATGCACTGCAGATGTTGGAGTTTTTGGCAATTGCAGTCACTATTATAGTGGTGGCTGTTCCAGAAGGGCTCCCTTTAGCTGTGACTCTGTCCCTTGCTTTTGCAATGAAGAAGATGATGAATGACAAGGCACTAGTCCGCCACCTTGCCGCTTGTGAGACTATGGGCTCAGCAACTACGATTTGCAGTGACAAAACTGGAACATTAACGACGAACCGCATGACTGTTGTAAAAGCCTGCATCTGCAAGAATGTTGTGGAATTAACTTCTGATAAAGATGTTAATTTGAGCTCATATATACCAGATGATGTGCGAAAAACTCTTCTCCAATCCATTTTCAGTAACACAGGTGGTGAGATTGTGACTGACCAAGGTGGAAAACTAGAGATCTTGGGGACACCTACAGAGACTGCATTGCTGCAATTTGGTCTATCACTAGGTGGAGATTTTCAAGTGTTACGGCAGGAAAGTGATATCGTCAAAGTAGAGCCATTTAATTCCACAAAGAAGAGAATGGGGGTGGTTCTCCAACTTCCTGGGGCATGTTACCGTGCACACTGCAAAGGTGCTTCTGAAATCATTTTGGCTGCTTGCACTAGCTATTTAGATTCTGTAGGTAATGTGTTGCCACTCGATGAAGCTGCAATGGATCATCATAAGCGCACCATTGATAGCTTTGCTAGTGAAGCCCTGCGGACTTTGTGCCTTGCCTACAAGGAGCTTGGTGGTGACTTCTCTGCTAAGGAGCAAATTCCATTTGAAGGATACACATGTATTGGAATTGTAGGAATTAAGGATCCTGTTCGTCCGGGTGTCAAGGAGTCTGTTGCAACCTGTAGGACTGCAGGAATTACTGTGAGAATGGTCACTGGTGATAACATAAATACAGCTAAAGCGATTGCCAGGGAATGTGGTATCCTGACAGATGATGGTATAGTTATAGAAGGTCCGAAATTCCGAGAGAAGAGTTTGGAGGAAATGAACAAATTGATTCCAAAAATTCAGGTAGCTTTCTATGTACTAATACATTTACTAAATTACTGGTCAATATTCCAATACAATTGCGTTAATTGAGATTAAAATGCTAATCTTGTCCTAGGTAATGGCCAGATCTTCACCATTGGATAAGCATACCTTAGTTAAGCATCTTCGGAACATGTTCAATGAAGTTGTTGCTGTGACCGGTGATGGCACGAACGATGCTCCTGCACTTCATGAGGCAGATATTGGACTTGCAATGGGCATTTCAGGAACTGAGGTAATTTTTCAATCCCTTTAATCTATAAATGCTCATCTAAAACACCATGATACCAAAAGAGAGATTTCAATATCAGCGCACACTAGTCATTTTCTTGTAATCTTTCCTGGTTTCAAACCCATAGTTCAACACTTAGTTTTAAGAAATTTAGTTTTCTTTCTCTCTCAAGTTTAACTTGTCACTCATTTTCAATATTTTGCCAGTGAGCTAACTTGGAAAATCTTTACTGGTTTTAAACCCATACTTCAACACTCAGTCTTAAGCATTTAGTTCTCTTTCTCCCTCAAATTAACATGTCAGTCGATCTCATCATTTTGTCAATGAACTAAATTGGATACAAATTCTTTATTCTAGGACATTGAAGCAAAGAGCCAATCCTATCTCATAATTTCTTGTCATGTTACTCAATCCAGGTAGCTAAAGAAAGTGCCGATATCATAATTCTCGATGACAATTTCTCGACAATTGTGACAGTGGCAAAGTGGGGGCGTTCTATATATGTCAACATTCAAAAGTTTGTGCAATTTCAACTCACCGTTAATGTGGTTGCTCTCATTGTTAATTTCTCATCGGCTTGTTGGTCAGGTTGTGCATATTCAACAATTTGCAGTAGCCATAATAATTTTATTTAGTTAGTTTTTCGTTGTTCTCTTACTTTCTAGACATGGTTTTGCTTCAGGAAATGCGCCACTCACAGCTGTTCAACTGCTTTGGGTGAACATGATTATGGATACTTTAGGAGCATTAGCATTAGCAACTGAACCACCAAACGACGATTTAATGCAGAGAGCACCAGTCGGGAGGAGTGGTAGATTCATCAGCAGCACAATGTGGAGGAATATCTTCGGACAATCCATGTACCAATTCATGGCAATATGGTATCTCCAGACGCAAGGAAAAGCGATTTTTGGCCTTGATGGCTCTACTTCTGATCTCACAGTCAATACGATTACATTCAACTCCTTTGTTTTCTGCCAGGTAAATTACTATTTTTCAAACACCATGTTTGTAACCAGTATAGTTGAAGGTTTTGCCAAGTAACATTAGAGTATAGTGCTAAACAAACTCTTTTTTAAGTTTCTGATAAGATGCATGAGTTCCTACTTATTGTATGGTGCAGGTGTTCAATGAGATCAGCTCGCGAGAAATGGAGAAGATTAATGTGTTCAAGGGCATCTTGCAAAACTACGTCTTTTTAGGTGTTCTTATGACCACCGTCGTCTTTCAGTTCATCATCATTCAGTTTCTTGGTGACTTTGCGAACACAACACCACTGACATTGAAACAATGGTTTGTGACGATTTTCATTGGTTTATTAGGGATGCCCATTGCTGCCCTCCTCAAGCTGTTTCCGACGAGGTCCATTTAAAGTTCATGCGCAACAGAAAAACTGAATTCCGTGTTCTTTCATTCTTTTCGGGCTGCTAGTTGAATGCTGAAATGTTGAAAAGTGAAGAAATCTATAACACTAATTTATTGATCACTCTTAGAAAAAATTAATTATTATTGAAGTGTTTCTATAATTAGAGATTGAGAGATAGAGATGGGAGAATATTGATCTAGTTATGAAGTTAGTGGGTTAGTACATGTTTCATAATTGAATTTATAGTATATAGTATGTCATTGTATCAAGCTTTTACATTATTTGATACTCTAGATTAGTGATCCCATTTTAAATTGATTGATTAAAGCTACATGGTTTGATTTAGCTTTGCAAAGCCAACCTACTTAAACTTTTTGGTCTTACTAATTAACTCCCCACGAGCCTTTTGAAATTCCTTACATGACATCTTTGTTCCTCTATACAATTAAGTATCCAAGTTGTCCTGTCTACAACTCAAAATCTAGAGTTTTATTAATTTTAAGTGCATCTCTAACGGTGAAAACTCTGAGTTTTTTTTCTTAATTTCTATAATGTCATATCAACGCCACGTTGAAAAAAAATCTCATTCATTTTTCTAATGTAAGCAAAACCGCCCAACCATTTCTACTTTTTTCTTAATAAAAAACCATTTAAAAAATATATAGTTGATATAAAATCATTTTATTTTATTTTTTAAAAAAAAATTATAAGGAGCGGGCCCAGGGCCATTTCTAAAGTTTATGGAAGAAAGACTGGATCTCCTGAATTATATAGACGAGAAGATGGACTATTTATAATTATGGATGGATCGTGGTCGTGATCCAATCATAATTGGTTGTGATCTTTTCTTAGGTTCATTGTTCCAATCAGATTATAGTTTGAGTATAAGCGAGTGGTCAGAGGCCGCCGGAAGTGGACAAATGTCTAAGTTGTCGGGCGTTGAGCGGGGGACGGCCTTCGAGCAGCCTCCGACCGCTCACTCCGACCCAAATTATAATCTGGTGGGGACGGTAAACTTAGTGAGAAATCATAACTAATTATAATCGAATCACGACTATAATCTGACCATAATTATAAATGGTTCATCCCTAATCCATTTCTTCATGGACCAAGAAATCTACCCTCTATTGGAGGAGCTCTCCTATTAATTGCCACATCATCACCATGGGAGTTTAAAGAGCTCCCTCAAATCCTTCCTATTGTCACCATATTTAATTTCATTAAAAATAAATAAATAAATTAGAGTACTTTGCCAATTTTATTTCCATATATCATCTGTATTTGTTGATATTGCACTTGGTTAAATAAAAAATATTTGTTAAATTAGAAGTGTTAATATAATTAAAATCACTCTTAATAAATTAATTTGATTTTGATGGTTAGTTTGTGTATACATATATGTCTGGTCCTATTTTGCACAAGTTGAACAAAATGAGAAAATCAAATGATTTATTATGAGCAAACCAAATAAAATGAGCCCGAGCCAATTGAATTGGCCTATTGGATGATTAAAATGAAATAATACAAGAGAGTGTATAAATTTGAACCAAAAAATAATAATAATAAATGCCAATCAAATTAGATGTTAGAGTTAGATTAATTGAAGCCACATGAACTGACTAGTGATGTAGTCCGAGCAAAGCCGGTCGGGTCACCGTCAATTATCTAGGCCTTCGACATCGGCCGATGCCCTCCTTAACAATAGGCCCATCAAACCCCAACCTCCTTAGCAACCGGACTGAACGAGTATTTTGTAATTAATTATCTCGAATAATAAGTTGAAGTAAATAATAATACAAAATATACTAATGGATCGATCAAATAAGAGTCAGCCTGGGGATGATGAAGGTGGGGCTGACGACCCCATTTTTGGCGGGACCCTTTTTTATAATTTTAAATATTTTTTAGTAAATGGTAACAAAACATGTTTATTAAATATTTAAATTAAAAAAAGTAGAGTTTTAAATATATATATATATAGCACTGTTAACCTGCGGACCTTAACATGCGGATTCGTCCGCAACAACAGAATTTGATTTTTTTTAATATTTTA